>CAUYUJ010015061.1:496504-559004 GCA_963575745.1 Prorocentrum cordatum
CCATGATCACCATCACCACCATCAGCACCATCATCACCATCATCAGCATCATCACCATCATCGTCATCACCACCATCATTGTAAGCATCATCATCTTCGCTATCATCGTCATCATCGGTCTGAACAGCATCAGCATGCACATCAGCATCATCGTCGCTATCATCATCATCAGCAACAGCAGCATCATCATCACCATCGTAACCATCACCGCCATCGCCATCAGCATCATCACCATCATGATTCCCATCATCAGCACCATCATCATTACCACCATCGTCATCGCCACGTACCAACAAATATTATCAAAACCAACTCATCAGTAACACAACATCACATATAATTACCAAGAGTTACGAACACAAGCAAAGACATTCACAGACATCCAAAGACATTCAAGACATTCCAAGACATCCAAAGACATTTCAAGACACGCATCACCTTCCTCACCTGCCGCGCAGGTCGGAAGGTCTGGAAGAATGAGAGGGAGGGATTACCACTGACGCTTCCAGGATCCGCCGACATTACCACTGATTTCCAGACCGCCGGATATCCTTCAAATGTGTTTCCTATAACCTCCCAAAAATGCCCCCCCAAAAATCAACATCGAAAACACGTAAAACCGTCAATGTTGAGTTTCTCGCCATTTCGCTCCCGATGCGCTTCAGAGGCCTCAAGATGACTCCGAGATGTTCCCAGCGCTACAGAACACCCCAAGAGGTCTCCGAGAGGGTCCCAAGAAGGACCAAGAACTGCCCAAGAGCGGGGTTCAATTGGTGGCAGGCCCCAACAAGCCCCTGAGAGCCCGCCAGGAACCCCGAGAAACCCCAGAGGGACTCCTGCAGCCCACGAAGGGGCTCAGCACAACCTGCATGTCGTCATGCATTCCATGACTATTCCCTTCTGGTGTTTTCGGGCGTCGGTGGTGGAACCTGGGTGGTGACGTCTTCTGCTGAGTGTTGCCCTCAATCTGCCGAGAGCTTACTCCGCCCACGCGCGAACTGACTGTTGGGGAATATGCCACCAACAAACAACTTCGCACTCGCCACGATCACACAAGCAGATGGCAACGGTACGACATGGGCCGGCGGGGTACGTGAAGCGATCCGCCGCGCGGTTCTGTCATGGATGATTTTTCTCGATTCCTCTCAATCCTCTCGTGCTTACCCCTTCCTGCAGGCATACGCCCCTCCTGGGATCCTCCCCGCGACCCGAGCAGAACGCCAGCCCCACACCATGGGTGCACAATGGGCGTCCGCTGACCGCCACTTCGCCCCCGAGACAAGCACGCCTTCGCGCCGGAGGCTTCCGCATGCTTTCGGACGCCGTCTGGATCTCTCTGGAGGCCCTCTTGGGCTGTATTGGAGGCCTCTTGGCCCCCTCTTGGGCTTGGAGCCTCTCGTGAACATCTTGGGGACCTCTTAGGCCGTTGAGAAAGCTCCTTGGAGCAATCTTGGGCTGTCTGGGTGGCCTTCTGGCGCCTTTTTGATCCGCCTGTAACGCCCCAAACCAAAGGGTCCCCGGATATCCTTCTGAGCAGCCCAAACTATTCATCTCTCGAAGCTTTGTTTCACCCCTGCTTCGCCTTTCTACCCTCACCCGCCGCTTTCGACACCTTGGGCTGCTCTTTTGGAATGCTTTCAATGCCCCTGGGGGCCCTCCTTGGTCTGTTTGGCGGTTGCTGGGGCCCTCTTGGGCTGTCTGGGTCCCTCTATCACGCCCTTTGCTATGTACGTTGCCTCTCCTGCTTCCACTAGGCCACCTAAAATGTTCGCGGGCTTCACACCTCGCCACTTTTTCACCAAAGCGACCTGGGTAGGGCAGCGGCCTGCCCCCTGAGTGGCGTTCAATCGAATCACCCCCCAATGCGCAAGCCTAAAGAAGCAGAAAAAGACCAGCACCTCGACTGGGAAAACGCGGGGGGCCTGCTGCCATAGCGTCGTCCAACTCACTGAAGCACGCAACGCCAAGGAAGGCCGGGTGACGTCACATAGAGAGCACGTGAGAAGAACACCAAACTCCTCGCCGCCAGAAGTCTGGCGACCGGAGCCTTGCTCGAAACGTGCCCCCAGGTTCCGGGACCTTGCCCGGGCAAAGTTTTCGGCCCGAAAACTTGTTTCGACGGTCCCGATCGGTCCCGTCCCAGGGCCCGAAAGCGGCCTCTAGAGCCCTAAGCGTGCGAAAAAACTGGGGGCTGGACGCCAACTTGTCCAAGCCGCCGAACATCTGGGCTCCTCCGCCTCCGCCTTCTTTTGAGCTGGTCGCCAGCTCCTTGCCGCGCGCGCGAGCCCGAAAGGCCGCTCAGGCGCAGCGCGGGGAGCCGAGCTGGTGTCGGATAAGCTTCGCGCTCTCGTCGTTGATGGTCAGGGGATGGCTGGACACGCCGGCCTCCTGGCGAAAATCGAGGCGGCCCGCATTTCGCCGTTCAGGGTCGAAGGGAACGGGCCGCAGGATGGCCCTGGGAAGAGAAGGGGTCGACAGCCCCAGCGGCCCCTGTCGCGGGAAATCGAACCGCCCTATGTATGGGGACGAGCGCGCATCCCGAAGAGACGCCTTTTTGTCGGAGCAAGCCCACTCGACGCCTGCAGCCTCCAGACCCTGGGCAAGCACGCCAACTACATTCACATTTCATACCGGGTGATGAAACCTGAACTTCGGCCGGCAACGCCATGCACGATTTAGTTCCGCAGGTTTCCGCGGGCCTGCCGCCGGTGTCCGCCGAGGTGCAGAGGTCAACCATGCAACTCCTCGCGGGATAATGCCCTTTCTAGACTCTCCTCGGCCCCACTGATGGCCGAATCCAAAGAAGCGAGCTCGTTAAAATTCCCATGACGCACAGCTCCAGTGATATTGGGACCTGCCCCCTGCTCCAGCGAACATCGGGTAATGCCCGAGAACACAAAACCACTCCTCAACCCTCCCCCGCTTCTTCCTTCGCAAGGAGGGGGTCCGAAACGTGCTCATACCAGTCCATATTGTTTCGTGACGTGGGCTCTCGGACCTCCTATGTAATTCCCAGTCATCCTGTGGCGTTGGGCCCTCGTTCTGGAAAGACGGCGCCCCGCGTCTCTCTTCCTCCTCTTCCTCCTCCTCCTCCTCCTCCTCCTTTTCCTCCTCCTTCTCCTCCTCATCCTCACCATCACTATCATCCTACAATCCTTTGCCAGGATATTCGTTTTCCTCGCAATACGTCCCGATGATGTCCCATAGTCAATGGGCTTCGCAGAAGACATGGGCAAGAAAGGATAATGCCGTTAAGCATGCAACACGTGAACCCTGAGGGGAGGAGGCCAGCCGGCCGACGACGCGACGACGACGGGGGGGAGACACCTCGGCGCGCGCGCAAGCCAGCACGCCCCTTTTCTGGCGCAGCTGAGCCAAACAGCTTCAGGTAATATCCAACTCAACAAGAGAAGCGGACAGTGCAAGCAAAGCAAGTGCGGGTAAGAAGGGCAGGAACCAGGCGGCGCGAAGGGGTGCATTGACTTCCCCCGCGGCGGGATGCGTAGAGCCGCCCCGGCCCCTACCCACCAGGCCTGCACGCATGCACAACCGCCGGAACGAACCCCAAAAGAAAAGTTTTACCGCTCGACGGTGGGTGCCTGGGGGCAAAAGGCCAGAGAAACCCTACGTTTCCCGCCTGCGATATTATTCTCAACCCAGGTCTCAATGCCTGTGTGCACCCGGTGCATCCGCTCCACGAAGTAGTACGATTCGGCTCCGACTGTGTCGTGCCGAATCCTGTCATATTCACATTCATCTTCTCCAACGGTCTCTTGACTCCCAAGAAATCTCCCATTGCCATTCTCTTCTTGTGCTCCAGTCGCTCGATGGACTCCATTCGCAGTGATCATTATTGCCCAAGCCCTTCTCCGACGAGCTCGCCTTCGGCGCTGGCGGAGGCGCGGGCGCTCGCAAATTTCTGCGATCCAGAAGATCGGCGAAACTTCTCATTGCAGTCATCAAGCTTAATGCCATGTCGCACGTTACTGCGGCCCATAACTGTCTGCTGTCGAGAAACATGTACACTGCATCCTTGCATGTCTCCAATTTCATCTTTATCTTCGCAACCGACGGTCGCGTCCCAGATGCCGTCCATGAGCGGCCCAGCGCCGCGGCCATCGAGGGAAGATCCGCCACCTGGCGCAACCGCCGGTGTTTGCGGCGTGTATCTCTCAATCCTAGGTTCGCCGGCCCAGGATCGAACTCTGCCTGGATCAACCCCATTTAGTCTCGCGGCCTGGCGCGGCTGCGCCGGCAGACGCATGCGGACAAGGAGCAGCGCGATAAGATGTCCTCGCGCATTGCCTTGGGTCTCGGAGATGGCTGAGAATGTTGCCCAGGTCCCTGCGCAGCGGCATTGTCAGCTACAGAAGTCAAGCCACCCGCCGGCGACTCAGCGTGAGCCGTCTCGGTGGAAGAAGCGGCTGTGCCGTTTTCCGCTCTCGTCCTACTAAGGAGACCGATGATTCCGATAGCGTCGTCGGCATTGAAATCTCCAACAAGGTCAATAGCAATGCGAGTGTTGACACTGTGGTGCGCCATGACTTTTGGCATACTTATCTCGTGCGGTCTTGGAAACCGAAGTTCCAGAGCCTTCAAGCCAGTTATCAAGGAAATCGAACGCTTCGATTGCTGATCGGATTCGACAATCCAGAGCATAAGCCCCCCACACCCCTTGATTCATCAAATGTCGGAGTGCGCTGGATTTCGTACCCGGGAAAGGTAACGCATATTCCCGCAGACATGAATGATAATATCATCTCGCGTACAGCTAATAGAAATTGCCCCCCACTTTCCGTGGGCGGGGATGCGGTTGAATGGCTGATCACAAATTTTGTCTATAAGCTCTCCTAGTCCTGGAGGTACGTCATGGATCACGTCTGGATCCAACTGCTTCGCATTCTGATCAATCGTTAGGTACTCAAGAACAAGCTGTCTTGCAACTTTGATGACATCTGACATTTCATGTGTTGTTGTTGTGTTTGAAACCACCCACGCACTCCGAAATGGAGACTACATCAAGCCATGAGGGCAGATCCCGATCTGCAAGAGTCATCTCGTGACGCTGTGCAATGTACGTGTTGGAATTACCGCTCGGCGCGTCAACTTTCTTTTCGCGCTGTAAAATCGCGTCGTCGCTGCGGCTTGACTGGAGGCGAAGATCAACAACAATTGGAAAATCAATATCTCCAAGGGTGGTTGCTGCGAATGCTGGGTTCAACGCTCTAAAATTGCTGGTTAATATTTGCAGCGTTTGGGTAACACCTCCTCTCTCGTTCATTTCCTTTTCCCACTGTGCAATATCTGCGCTAGCATGATCCCAATCGAACGCAGCAAGCGCACAACATTTCACGGGGCGAGCATATTGGTCAAGGTCGGGCGTCCAGATACATGGCCACCATTGGGCATCAGTGGGGCGATGATTTTCCCCATGCTTGTGAACCAACCAATCAAGAAATCTAAATTCCAAGGGTTCAAAAAACTGAAAGAAAGGTTCATGCGGCGCCGGCGACTGTGCCGAGGCGCTGCTGGGGTACCATGAAGGAACAGCCCCTGGCACTGAAGCAGCGCATGATCCTCCAGCCGGCGCCATCTTCTCACGGGCCAGATCATCTAGAGCCCATGTGCGTTGATGCCGTTCCACCCTGGTTAGATTGTCTAAGGCATCAGATTTTTTATACTCTGCTCTTAACCTATTATAGATGATATTGGACCGGTTATCTCCCGCCGGGGGGGGGGCCCAGACGCGGCTGGAGGCCCAGGGGCGCCCAGGCGGCAGACAGCGCCTGCTCAGCCAGTTCCTGCAAATAATTTGCTCTGACATTCAATTTGTAATTGACCACGACGTGGCAACGCAGGCAAGATCCCAAACCTGCTCTTACAGCGCGGCAGTAGGCACACATGTATCTGCCGTCATCAATCCACGAGTTTCTGCATTACGCGGTCCTGTTCTTCATTAGAAAGAGAAGATCGCCCGGTTCTTCTACGTCCTCATCAGAACAAAACCCACGCCCTGATTGTATCAGGCGAGAAGGCAACTTCCCACAAAGACTAACCTTGGGAAAATATGAATGTCCACAGCATCTGCAGTTTTTGGTTTGCGTCTACCCGACGAATCGCTGACAGTTGTACGATCCGAGAAATACAGTTAAAACGTGCGTTGCCTGTCGCCACGAGAGTCCCATCGCGACAGACGCGATATCGAAGGCGAGACAATACTCTCCCATTAAAGCTATGACCAATCCGGATTGCGCGCGGCCTCAATTTCCCATGAAAAAGGGAGAAACTGTTTGAGGCCATCGTCCATCAATGGGAAATCCACCGCCAACAGAAACAACGCCCTCAGCCTGGCACGCCCTGATAGGTGGAGCGCACCATCCTTCCGCGGGCTGAGCCAGTGAGGTGAGCATGCTCTGGACGAAATTCATGCCTCGTTGGCATCAATCTGAAAAGATCGTAACCTGGCGATTTGCAAAGTCACGCGTGCTTATTTGGGTATTTGATAATGCCATTTCCAAGAGTCGATGCTTTTATGGCCCCTTATGGACGCAGTGTGCAACAAATGTCCGTGACATCGCGCCATCCCAAACTCTTAAGGAACATCCGCTCAATGTCGCGAGCAAAGCAAGAGTGTCCCTGGCACGCACGAAGAACAGTGGAATGGGCTTGGTTGCCCTTCCAGCTGTCTACATTAATGACTCGGTTCCCGTTTTCCTCATCAACGTCTGCGCCGTGTGAGGCGTCAGGTTTAAGGAATGAGATCCATTGGTTATATATATCTGTTTCATCGATGATCATCGTATCACTAACTTGGGCACCGAGAACATCGATTTCTCCCGAGGGCAGCACTGTGAAAGCGTGCATGGCATAGGCAACCGTGGCATGTGAGACTCCATATTCCCTCATTCTGTATGAGATTACCCACATATACCATCCACCCGACGATCGGGCGCACTCAGCACAATGTCTCGCCAGGTACACCAAGCTCTCACCAATGGGTTCTGCTTGCGCGTGAGACCGGTGACTGCACTTCCGCCAGAACCGATGGTGCTTCGGGAATTGTGCCTCCGCTTCCTCGGCTGCGCCGGTAGCGCCGTTCGGCATTACTTATGGAGTAGGCGCGTTATTAACTTCCCGTGGGAGAGAGACTGGTCGGTCATCCGAATCAAACTGTGCTTTCAGGAACTTGAGGTTCCATCTCGACGAGCATCGCAAATATGGGGTGGGGTATTGCACCAATCGCGCGCTGTTCTTGGTCGTGCTATAGGAACGCCCACGAACGCCCACGATCGGGCTTTAGTAACATTTTTTGTCGCACCTCGTCGCTCTCGAATGTTCGCACGCTGCTGCGATGTGAGGTACAAAGGTTTTCCATCTATATACGATGTCGCGTGGCCAACATTCCTAATTCGACCTGAGAGGTCTTGCCCCTCAGGGCGGAGCTGTTAATGGCCAGGCGTTGGCGGGGGCACTCGCGCGCGAGAACGCATTCTCGGCAGCAGGACTTGCGTCCACATCTACATCGCCCCCATGCATTAGGTGATGCCGTTCCCCCGGGAAAGGAATCCTCAATCTATTATCATGTGAACCCCTTCCCATCTCCGAATCATCTACATTCGATCCGTCATCCTCTTTGCTGGGAGATCCTTGACCTCAGGGGTCCGCGCCCCTCCTCCCTCGCCGACGCTGGCCCCGGCTGTGCCGGCTAATGCCGCAGGATCGGGAATCATTTTGACATTTTGGACTTCCTTTGTAGGCGTGAACTCTGGGCGCCGGAGCTCGATGAAATTGCGCAATTCTGTAGAGTAGTGAATACTCAGATGGGTCATTTCTCTTGTCTCGCGCCTGTTTCAGGTGGCGACGGGCCCAAATTCCCATGCCATCCCTCAGAAAAGTTGCCTCTGCAACCGCGAGCTCCCGAACGCGACCCTCGCCAGTGCGCCCAGGGCGTATGCGCCAGAAAAAGTATGCCATTGCGAAGCGATAGGTGCGTTCGGCTTGACTGCGGTCCAAAATGCACCAGCAAAACAAATTTTATCAACTTAAAGAATTTCTGCTATATGATCATCGTCTGCAATGTCTCCCGTCACTAATGTCATATCAATCCGACATAACGCGTCTGCAATAGCAGAATTAGTCAACCTTGCACCCCCCCCCCCCCCCCCGCCCATTCTGAAGAGGTCTCAGGGGCGACTCATTGAAGAACTCGAGCTCTTCCGAGACAAATATCTTCATGAATTCGGGTCTGCTTCTACCGTGCCAAATCGCCTAGGCTGCGCCTCCGATTGCGAAGCAGCCTCCCGTTCATTGCGTTGAGAATCCAATCTCGGCGGATCCCTCGGAAGGTCTGGGATGCACAGGCGGATCCTTCGGGCTCTTAATGGCCGGTGTTTCTGCCTTCGCAGGAGACGCCCCCCCCCCCTCAGAGATGGGGCCCATCCAGGAGGAGGAGGAGGGGGGGGGGGGGGGGGGCACGCATGCCCAGCGGCAGCGCCTTGGGCGCCCTCGTTGGAGCCCGACTAGTCCCCCATTCCTTAGCCGCTGCTGTAGGGGCAGGTGCGGAGGAAGAATGGGTGGCTTCGCTACATTGTCCGATAACGTCTCCCAGCGATTCCTGCACCGTGGCGGCGGCGCCGTGGGGGGCGATTCCTTCTCTTGTTGCTCATTGTTGGACTCATCGGCCGTCGTGCCCCTCTGGCGCCCTGGCACGGGAGGCGCGGGGGGTCCGGCAGGCTTCGGAGGCGGAGGTTGCCTGGCTCCCGAGGCCCCTCAAAGCGTAGAGTCTGTTTAGTCCCACGAGGAACAGACCCGCCCGCCGGCTGTGCCCGCGGCTTGGCCTTAGCCTCCCTTTGTCTCTGATCCAACTGACTCCTTCTCTCATCTGCCCGGCCCAGGAACGGGCGCTGAAAGTTCAGTTTGCATATTTTTCTTTCCAAATGTTCAAATCTTTTCCAGTGATTTGTCCTGGCGGAGATCTGAAGAGGCGTTTTCCTGCCTCTCGATCAGCGACGACTGTTGTCTCTGACTTTATTTGTCAAATCATATCTGCGTTGGCCCCTGAATCGTTCGACATTGAAATCTGCGTCAATTGCTTCGTCTTCTTCCAACAAATGTCGCGAGATCGCCCACGAACCACCCCCCGTGCGTCTGTAGCGCAGCGGGGCTCCAATGGCACATGCGTGCCCCGCTCGCCGCAATTTGGCCAGGATCCGTCGCGCATTGTTGCGTTGGCCCGCCGTCGCCAGCAACGGGCTTCGGAGAACTCCAGAATATTATTCCCACGATATTCCAGTATCCATCACAGAGGGTTTCTTCCGCCACTGTGAATTAGGTGAGCAGCGGGATTGTCATCCGGGCACGCGAAAGAATATATTCCAACATTTGTCCTCCCCACATTTCCCCCGTGCTCCGGGTCGGAAGGGAGGGCCTGGAACCCAGCGGATGTTCCGTGGGGCTGCCTTGCCCGACTCTTACCTCAAATTGCCTATGCGAATTTTTCATCGTGGATTGAGACAGCGTCAATTAAACAGCTTTCTGTTTTTCTTTGTGTATCACAAACGCTGCTTTCTCCCACGCAGCGCGGTCAGCAATCGTCTTTGGCCCCCCAGGTACCGTGCGATCACGTCTCGTAACAAAGAACTTGGCACAATTTGGAATCACGTATTCTGGACACAAAGTTGGCGGCTTCGGGCGTTCCTTAAGCATTTTTTCAGCCGGCCATGCATCTCCATTCGACGCGGCGCACAAACGATGATCAGCATCACTACGCACGAATGTATCATTGTTCTTCAGTTTGGAAACCAAAATATCATAGCTCTAACCTGGCCACAGGTTATCCGTACTGTAGAGGCGTTGAGCTAACTCCCTGGCGTTCAGGGGCTTCAGAGAGACGGTCTGCGGTTCTGGATTTCCATCTTTGCCAATCAACGCAAGCGCAGTGTGATGCGGCAACTAAACCGGCCACCTGCGAACGTTATCTTGGTGGTCAATCGGCGGGGAATTCCTCTTGAGTGGACCAAGAGCTCTTGTCGCGCCCTCGGGGCATTTTATTCTTAATGTGCGCTCGCAATGTTCGGCAGCGGAAATGGCAGTTGCCACTTTGAGAGGCTCCGCCGAGCGTGCTCGGGCATTCGTTGAACGCGTGGCTGTGCCAGGTCCAGCCGATTCGTTTGCATCGTTAGCAGTTCGGGGATGCCCCCCAGCAGGATTGGCAGTCGTTGCTGTTCCAGCAGGACGAACCTCCAATTGATCATCCTGCCTCGGCGAAAGCTGCGCCCTGGAGTCGCGCCAAGCAATTCGCTTGGTAGGATTGGCAGGTGAAGAAAAGAGCGTCCGAGATGCGCCCAACGCTTCTATCGTGTTCTGCATGCACTGATCAATGAAGATTGTTCCTCCAACGCGACGCATGGCGTGCCCCTCGGGAGGCGTGCCAGAAATGCATGGCATGCTGCCCTCTAGGAAAGAACGGTATTCATCCCATTTCACAGCTCTCAGCAATAACTTCTGTCGTAATGAACTCTCTCCACTCTGGCGGGAACATAGAATGCCTCGCTCCTTCTCCATCAGAACCGAGAGGATGTGTGTTGAGCGGATCAGCAAATTTGAGTGCTCCTAATATCGAAACTGGAGTCGCGCCCTCAACAGGGCACCATGTGGTCCAATACATGACATGCTCCACATAGGCAGCTTCAACCCTCAAGTATCCGTCTTCTCGCAGCAGTGTCGTAAGCCCACCCCTGAGCGTCTAAGCCGCCAACGGGTTGGCAAAGTAACCAGGCTGCTAAACGGGCTGCCTTCATCATGTGATCAGCCATCGACATACTTCCTTGGGCATCGAAGTGTGCACCGTCTTTGTGCAATGTGCATGACTCATGCTTGTCAGCACAGTGGTACCCATCACTCGATGTGCGACGAAGTCCCCGATGCAAGCATGCACCGTCCAATATCAGCATATTGGGCTGAACACCTGCGATCTTGCATCGTTCGACGCGCTGATCCATGCGCGCCCGCAACAGGGTGGCAATATCATTCCGTACTTTGTTCATTTTAAATGAGCACATTCGGATTGCGAACATCGATGGTCTCCACCAACATAGAAAATCTGATAAACAAAAAAGAACTCCCGGCTTGGAACGCGCGACCGCTTCATCAATCATTCTCTCGGCTGCCTCGAAGAATTTTCAAAGCAATGCCGCCAATTTGTGGGGTCAGCGTGCTTCTGCTTTGTCCCTGGAAGTCATGCGATATGGTAATCAGCATTCACAGTGTCACTCATGCACCAACGTGTGTGTATATGTATATATATATATATTGGTGCATTGTGCCCTGGCCTGAAGTTGTTCGCGTGGACAGAAGCCCAATTGTCCCACGCGCGCTCCTTCTTGATCGAATCCAGAAACGTTGGCCCGCATGCTCCACTTTGAATATCTATATCCGTTCTATGGAGATGACCCCTCATGAAAGATTGTGGGCTCGAGCTGGGGCCGAACCTCTTGCCCGTCACGCTGCTGAATTTACACGTAGCATCAGACATGATATGCGTAACTGCACCCAAATTTGTAAACCCTCTGTGAGTTGTCTGTTTGAAAGGTCGACGGAAATCTCTCGGTGGCCTGCCGGCGCCGATCATGGCGGCCAAATCTTCACCGCTCTAGGGGATCCAGCCATGCCCATGCACTTCCGCCATCATGGTGATGGCTTGGCCATAGCGCTGGCATTGAAGCCACGCAAAGGATTTTTAATATATATATATATATATATATATATATATATATATATGTATATATATAAAGGATCCCCCACGCCAGCAGATAGCACTGTTATTTCTCTGATACAGCGGAGCCACTCCTCAGACACTTCGGCGTGCTGCAGGGGTGCGGCTGCGCTGGCCCCTGATCGCTGTCCATGCTGCAGTGCGTTCAAAATTCCGCGGGCAAGGCACGGCGAATCTGGCCCACCTCCCACTCAATCCGACTGAGGGGATCAGGTGGCTGAGGGTCAGGAGGCTGACCTCTTCCCCCGCCCTCGCTTGGGTCGCCAGGGGTCTGCCCGTCATTTCCGCCTCCAGGTCTGTCGTTTGACCATGGCCCCCAAACCCCGGCCGCGCCAGCGTTGGGGCACCCAGAAGAAACATTCCCGCTCGGAGCACCATGCCCGGAATCAGAACTAACAGCCAGCTCCCCCCGGAGCGCCCACAGGCAGGTCTGAAACTGTACTTTCCGAACAAACAAGTTCTGCGTCAACGTTCATGGGAGACTCGATCATAGACATTTTGACGGGCGGCTGACCATCCTCATCTCCCACGCGCTTAAGCGGAGAGTTGACCTTTCGAGCCAGGGCGCCGTCGTCTCCCAGGAGCGGCTCTCTCTCTCTCTCTCTCTCTCTCTCTCTCTCTCTCTCTCTCTCTCTCTCTCTCTCCCTCTCTCTTCTCAGACGACTGTGTTGCTGAGAGGAGTTTAGCCTTCTTACTGTGGGGGCATCCCTGACCTTCGCGTCTACAACGAGGATAAGTCAGGGCATGTCCAACTGGCGCCTGGGATAAGACATTCATTTTAGCTTTCGGCTCCCCTCTGATAACTGGAAGTGAAAATGAGTTCCCCAGCTGTCAACGGCGATGCTGCGCGAGGGCCTGTTCTTCTTAGATGGTTCCCTAACGTTCATGAAAACAACCTGATCAGCCCATCGGTCAATCGTTTTAATGGCAACACAATAGCCTGCACCAGCCACGTAAAATGCTTTGGCAGTTCCTCGCATGGGTCAAATTATCTCCCCCATGCTCACAACAACGAACAGGCTTGCTCTTCGGTTCCCCTGGAGGGCCCGCGACGAATCTGCATCTCAACGAACTGCAAGGATCAACGTGCGATTGGAAATGCTGCCACTCTTTGATCTGCGCTAAGATCGGAGACGGACCGTCAAAATGTCCTCCAAAGATTCCGTTAGAGTCTGACTTGCATGTTGCCCAGAAGACAATCCACGGGTCAACATATAGTTCACTGTACAACCGCTGCACGACTGACTCGCCCGTAGGCTGCAATTCTCCATTGGGTGCAACAACAACATCGTCTGCCCATGAATATGAAAGACCTTTTTCTCGCCATGCCATTCTGCTGCATCCATTGCCCGCGCCACTTTTGCGGCACCTTTTCACGGCGAAGAAATTATTGGTCGTCCTCTACTTGCTCCACATGGTGCGTGTATTGTAATTCAACGTTGGCCCATTTTCTGGTGATATATATATATATATATAAATATGTATTCCGTAGGGTTTGGCCTCGCAAGGGTCCAGCTAACCGTTCGACTGATCCGCATTGACAAATTAATCGTCCGTTCTCTCCGGGTAGCGCTCCGTTGCGGATATAACTGGCACTTTCAGGTTCCCTTGCGGCTGTGCCGTTCGGGTTTTGTTGATCTCCAATTTCGCAACTATGTTCTTCACAACCTTCAATGGGCAATTCGTGAGGAAGTCATATCGTAGGGAATTGCCATCGTGCATGGAAAACTCGCGGTTACCATTTTCATCTGCGCTGTCTCGGCAGGCCTTGCAGCAATGATCCCAGCAACCCAAGCTCTCAGAACACTCCTCACACTGTTTTGCTTTTCGCTCCTCTGTCGGCCCATCCGGCGGCTGATCTCCCACTAAAGGGTCGCCCCTTTGATCGTGCCCTGGTGATCCCCGCGAAATACCTGCACCCTATTGTCTTGCATAGGTGCAGCCACTTGTCCTTCATGCGCATTTCGCGCATCTCAAACGGCTGCGCCTTTGAGATTGCGCGGGCTCTTTTGGTCATGCGGGGGGACTGCCGCAAGGCCGATAGATGATGCCAGCGGCCGGCGCGGGAGGGGCGGCCGCGGCTGGGCGGCCGCCCCGCTATTGGGGCGCGGGGCCGAGAACGGTCCTGCGCCCGCTTGCGAGAGGAAACGGCAGCGGCACAGATGCTGCGACAAGGCAAATAAGAATGGGAATGAGAGCGCGAGGCGGCACGCGCAAGAGCAATCTGCACTTGTTGAGAGAACTCCTCTGTATAGTCTTCGGCGAGCTTGCAATCCTTACCACGTGCTTCAACATGTGAATGTGTGTCATCGCATCTACGCCCCAAGCCGCTAGTCACGACATTGGATGTTGAGGCGATAGTCCACGGCTTCTTCATGCAATTCCCTCTGGGTGCCTTGAGTCCGCATGCACAACCATGCAACACTACTCTGTGCAATTCTATTTCTTTCATGAATGCTTTCACCTGAAGGCCCTTCCAGCACATGCATTGGCTGGGCCACTCAACGCACACACAACCCCCCCCCCCCCCCCCCCCCCCCCCAACGCCCCATCAACGACAGCGCGCGCGATCTCCCTAGAATTCCAGAAGATGCAGAAAATCCGTTCGAATCCCTGGAAGCCTTCGGAAAGATCAGTGGTTCCCCTGCGGAAGTAGCGAGCCCCATTAACACGCTGCCACGGGGAGCCCCCAGTGCACGGAATTGAAGTCCAACGTGAAATATGTCTTCCCTGGAACTCTTCTATATCTCTGAGTGCTTGATTGTTGCATATTTCTGTCCTCGTGTCCTCGTTTTCAGTGCATCGTTGTCAGCGAAGCTGCTTGGGTCACCTATATTGCTATTCGGCCCACTGAAGTACTCAATAATCACTCTTTTAAAGTTGCATCCAGCTGGGTCTTCCGTTGGCTGATCAATCAGTTGCGTTGATGCATTATCACTCGGCTCTGCTACAGCAGCATGGGCAACGTCAGTGCAATCGATCTGCTCGATGGGCTGCATCGACTTATCTGAGACATCCGATTCGCTATCAGTTATCAAACATAACCATAATTTCTCAATGTTCTTGTAATTTTCGCTGTTGAGAGCTTTTCCTTAAACCGCCAACACCGTCCCCAAAGGGTCTCTGGCTGACAACACTACCGGCTGTGCCGGGGGCTGCATCGGCTCCTTCTTCGGTGGCCACTACAGCATCCACCTGTAATGTGTTGGTCATGTTCGCATGCTTTATAGGCGCGGACGTCACTGGCAGCCATTTGGTCACCCGTTTCTTTAATGCATCTTTTTGCTTTTCACAATGCCCCCCGGACGCGCCGCAACTTTCAGACTGATTCAGGGCTTGAGAACCCCCCGGGCTTCAGGATAATATCACCAGAGAACATCGATGCAATATAGTCCTGGCATCGGTTGACCGTCCAAAGCTTTGGAGTAACTATGTCAACAAGGTAAAGCACCTTGACCCACGCGGCCGGATCTGTGAAGCGTTTGGCACCGATATCACCGGCCTCGTTCTGGGCACTTTCGTATTCTATGTGGCGGTTCCACGCGTAAATTGCTCAGACATCGCAGCAACTTCAATGCGGTGGGCGCGCGGGAATTGCATCAATGTCATCAAACCTCCGGCCTTAATCGCTATGAATACAGCCTGCTTATCTTCCAAGAACGCACGTTGAACTTTTCTTTGGAGCGATATTCCCCCACAACGACAGGGCAGGAAGCGTCTCAGTTCGCAATGCCAGATCTGCTGCAACTATGTCCGCCTCAAGTGTACCATGGGAAACAATTGCTTGTCGGCGTGATGCCATGCTTTGATTAGCTCGCGTGTACGGAGCCCGAATCACTTGGTGGCTAGCACTTGTACTACGATGTGTCCGTAAATCACTCGCGATGTCGGCAACATATTATTGATTGATTATAGCATCCCCCATTTTGCCACCAACCCACGACGTCATCTTATACAATGCCGTGGACTATGTAACATATCAGACGAAAAAGATCGATGTCCGAAAGCTCAGTCCACTTCGTGCTACAACTTGCTGAGTGACAGACTGCGCGCAATAAATCACATCGAGCCAATATTGCTCCATATAAGATCGTCATGAGAACCTGAGCCGCAATAGGTTGCTGGCCCCCCGACTGCGTCGGTGGTTCTGGATCGTCTGGGCCAGCTTCGCTGGCAATCCAGGACCTCGACTGTCGTATCCGGAGATCATGTGTCAACGTCTATTCCCAGCACAGCTGCTATTGCCTCCTCCGCAGGTGGGCGTTTCTCCCCCAGCGGGCCCCCTTGTCCATCCTCAAAATAAATCCACTCTGGACCAAAAGGGGCGCCCTCGGCGCCCTCGAAACCCTTTGTGCTACATAACCAAGTGAAGTCCCATCCGGCGTGGGAAAATGCGTTTCGCGCATGCCCGCTCGAAAAAAATGCGCCCCCCATGTCGGATCCTCGTTGCCTAATGGGGTCCGCAGACACCCGCTTTCCCTTGTGAAAAAATGGTGCGGAGCTTTTTGCGCAGAATCCCAACTAAATGACTAGGCTTGGAGCCCCGACCAGGACGCAAAAACGTCAAGATTATGACTTTTTGCGTGTCCGCTCGAGGATGGCGCATCCTGCGCGCAGAGATTCTGGGGATGTCTTGAGCGAAACGCTCGATTCGCAAAATTTGACGGGCCTGGGCTCCAGGATGCTCAGGAGGGTCTGGGAGGACGAATCCAAGGCAATTTGCGAGGGATCGCGGCCATGGGAGTGCGGGGGCCCTGGGAGCTCGGATCCAGCGCAATTCAATAGGGATCGTGGCCCTGGGAGTGCGGGGGCTGTGTAATTTACGAGGGGGTGCGGCTTTGGGGGCGCAAATCTAAAGTAATGTATGAAGGATCGCGGCTTTGGGAGCACAAATCCCGAGTAAATTCCGAAGGATTGCGGCCTTGGGAGCGCGGGTGCCGCGTGATTTACAAGGGATCGTGGCCCTGGGAGTGGCCCTGGGAGCGCGGATGCCGTATAACTCAAAATTTGTCGAGGAGGTCACAGCGAAACGGTTGTTTTGTGTTATAGATTGTTCCTCTCCTGGCGACCAGAATTCAGAGGATGTCTCAGGTGAAATGATTGTTTTCACGAGTCCCGATCTTGAGGATGTTTCGAGCGAGACGCTTGGTTTCACGCGTCCAGGTTGCCCAGGCAGATGTCTAGCATGAAGATGCGTTGAGGATGTCTCGAGCGAGACGCTTGTTTTCACGTGTCCAGGTCACCCAGGCGGATGTCTAGTATGAGGATGTGTTGAGGATGTGTCAAGCAAGACGCCTTGCTTCACGTGTCCAGGTCGCCCAGGCAGATGTCTAGCATGAGGAGGTGTTGAGAACGTGTCGAGCGAGACGCTTGTTTTCACGTGTCCAGGTCGCATGGGCGGATGTCTGACATAAGGGTGTGTTGAATGTCTCGAGCGAATCGATTGTTTCCACGTGCCCAGGTCACCCAGGCAGACGTCTAACATGAATGTGGTTTGAGGATGGCTTGAGTGAACCACCTTTTTTCAGGTGTCCAGTTCGCCAAGACGGATGTCTAGCATAAGAATGTGTTGAAGATGTGTTTAGCGAAACGCTTGTTTTCACGTGTCCAGGTCGCCCAGGCGGATGTCTAGCATGAGGATTCGGGCAAGATGTCTTGAGCGAAACGCTTGGCATGTTCCGTAGCGCGTCCCCTTGGCAAATCCCGCGGTGCGTCCCCATGGCACGTCCCCTGGCACGTCGCCTGGCGCGTCCCTTGGGACGTTCCGCGGCATGCCCCCCTGTCAACTAGCTTTGGGGCAGCTACCATGTGCTCAGGCAGCTCGAGCTTAAGATCCAGATCAGTTCGGCCAGGACTCGGATGCGAAGGAGGACTCGATCCACAACGCTTTAGAGCACAATCGCGGCATAGCACATCACAATTCAGCACGGCGCAGCACAGCACAGCCCTCGGAACGATACATCAGGATCGATACACTCAGCCTTGCATGTGCCCGTCGCCCAATCAGGTGTCGTTGGAACGTTGCCATCCTTTACATGTCTATTTTCCTTTCTGGGTTCGTGGGTCGATCATATAGATCCCAACGTACCCACAACCCATGCACGGTGGCAGGATGGGCCGAATGCTATTAGATTGTGTTTTCTTTCCTGCATGTTTCCTGGGAGCCTCTTGGGGCCTCTTGGAGGCTCGTGTCCTCTCCGAGCGGCCTCTTGGAGATTTCGCTCGATTCGCGGGGTGAGCGTTCAGAAAGCGCAGAGTATGAGTCTTGTGGGGCTTCTTGGGGGCCTCTGGGGCGCTTCTGGGAGGCGTTTGAGTCTGGAGGCCCTCTTGGAGTAATGTGGGGCGTTTGGTGGGCCTGTGAGCGGGCCGCTTGGGCAATCTCAGGGTGCTCTTTGGCCGCGTGGCACCTCCGAGAGCCATCCGGGGGGGCGTGTCTGGGCCGCTTTGGGGCCGTGTTGGGGCTCCCTGCGGCCGCCCTCAGGGTCTCTTCGGCTGTCTCCGAGTCGTCCTGGGGGTCTCTTGAGCCATGTTGGGGCCCTCCTGGGCCGGCTTGGGACCTTCTCGCGGGTGTCTTATACAGCCTCTGGGCCATCATGGAAGCTTCTGAGGCCGTCTTGAACGGCCACAACCTCGAAGAGGCGAGGACGCAAAACACCCATCAAAAGCCAACGGGAAATCATCAATAGGGCCCTCGGGAGCTTGATTGAAAACCTCTTGGAGCTGTTTCGCGCGAGGATGGAGACCGACCTATTGGGCTGTCTGACGGCCGTGTTGGACCGCCTGGGAGCCGTCGTGGGCTTCTCGGAATCGTCTTGGAAGCCATTGTGGGCCGTCTTGGGCGCCCTGCTGGCCCCATGCCGACCGAGCTGGGGCCACCGGCATGACTTCCGCCGAATTCTGCAAGTTTCTGCGCGAATTCTACCGAGTTCAGCCGTCCCGGTGCGCGGACGGCGGACGGATTGCGGAGGGTCGCGCTCTCAGACACCCCCAGGGAGCATAATTACCGACGGGAACCCCTCCAAAGGTCGCAGGAGAGGGGGGGGGTAAAACGCATCAGTCTCGATTTTCCCGATACGCCCCAAAGCGACTGGAAGGCGAAAGCGCGCGCGGGCAGATCCCGGTTGAAGTGCGGCTCGTCCCGCGGCCACCAAGAGCTGTGGGTCCGCAGCCACCTGCCCACGCAAGAGCGAGATAGCCTGAACCCCCATCCAACGTACGACTCTGGTGGTGCTGGGGGGAGGCGGCACGGAAAGGCCGATGCTAGAGGGGAGGTAAAATTCCCAACCCTCTTTGGTTGGGTATTCGTTTTGAATAGAGCATTGCTCGCGCGTCCTTCTCCTCCTCCCGCCTCCCGCTCCCCTCCTTCTTGTCTCCTCTTGCCTTGCCTGGGGGGGCTGCGATCTGCGACTGTCGCCACTTTCGAAGGCTGCTGGTGGGTCCAGCGGAGTGAGGCACCGCGCAGATTTGGGGTAGACCTCGCCGTCCCTGGGGGGCTGCGATCTGCGAAACTGTCGCCATTTTCAAGGGCTGCTGGTGGGTCCAGCGGAAAGAAGCACCGCGCAGACCTGAGGTAGACCACGCCGTCCCCGGGGGGCTGCGATCTGCGAAACCGTCGCCACTTTCGAGGGCTGCTGGTGGGTGCAGCGGAGTGAGACACCGCGCAGACCTGAGGTAGACCTCGCCGTCCCTGGAGGGCTGCGATCTGCGAAACCGTCGCCACTTTCGAGGGCTGCAGGTGTGTTCGCCACTTTCGAGGGCTGCTGGTGGGTCCAGCGGAATGAGGCACTGCGCTGACCTGAGCAGGACCTCGCCGTCCCTGGGCGGCCATGCCATGTTGTTTCTGCCCCGCCGACGTTTCAGGACCCTTGCCCAGTCTCCTTTTGGACTTTGCGTCTTCCAAAGTGACTCAGGGGTTCACTTAGTTAATTACTCATCGTTTTTCCCGGAAAGGGCGGGGGCCCAGGTTTCTCTTTAGTTGGTTGATTCACCCCCAGAAGAGGCCCGCCGATTTCCGCTCGATAGAAAACATGGTAAAGTCTCATCCGGCGTGAAAAAATACGTTTCGCGCGTGCCCGCTCGAAAAAAGTCGACCCCCCACCTCGGATCCTTGATAAATAACGGGAATAATGGGGTCCGCGGACTCCGTCTTCTTTAATAATAACAAAAAGGCGGACATTTTTTTGCAGAATCCTGGAAAACGAGGTTTGGAGCCCCGACCGCGACGCGGAAAAGCGCCCCGCGCGCAGGAATTCCGAGGATGTCTCGCGCGTGCCGCGTCCCGCGCGCGCAGGAATTTCGAGGATGTCTCGACTAATTTACTGATGTTTGCCAGATTTCCTCGGCCACACAAGGGGGTATCTAACATGTTCTGCTAGAGCATGAAAATGTTGAGTTTTTGCGTGCCCGCTCGAGGATGGTGCGCTCCCCGCGCCAAAAGGTCCAGGATGTCTGGGGCGAAACGCTTGTTTTGCAAAACCTGAGGGACCTGGGCGCCCCAGCATGCCCCAGGAGGCCCTGCGAGCGCGGACGCGGTGTAATCCACGAGGGATCGTGGCGTTTGGAGCGCGAACCACGCGTGCGAACCTTCCGAATGCCGCTCGCAGACGTATTTGCGTCCATGTCTCGTCTTTCTCGACAAATCTCCCAAGCTACTCCTACCCCGCATTGCGCAGGGGGTGGGTACGTCGCCAGGGTCATGTCCTTTTCCTCCTCCTCCTCCTACCCCTCCGCCTCCTCGTCCTTATATCACTAATTCTAGCCTCCCCCATATTCAGAGGGAATGGCGAGAAAGGGTGGACGCGCAAACGGGACGGAACGCAGAGCTTACGCGCACGCGTGTGGCTCGAATGGTGCCATTTGACAGATGTGCCATCCACACCACGGTCCGTCGCAATCACTCCAACGAACGCGCGCGCAGATTGGCCAGCGTGGACGCGAACCGTGAAGTATTCTGCTGAAGCTAGAAAGTGAAATCTATGTGGTGTCAGTTTTCTGGTGCAAGCGATGTGGTGTGAAATACGGTGTGTCCGTGAGAAAAATACGCTGTGAAATCCACCTTGCAAGAGCTCAGAATATCAACCCCGCTGCTGGCGCAATCATCCAACCCTCCCACCCGCAACCTGTTTTGCACGACCCGTGCAGCCGAAATTACGGAGACTATTTGGGTTTGCCCGGTGGCACCCCAGAGCTTACACCACATTGCTTGCGCCACGTAGTTTGCACTACACAGCTTGCACCACGCGAGTTTCACCACGCGGCCTAAGTTCTCCTCCCCAGAATTAATCAGGATCTACCTCCCCACGGAAGAATTCACGGTTCACCTTTCCGCAATGCAAGTTGCAAGCGTCTCTGTTCCATCGTCCATCCTGAATTTTAACGCATACCATCCCAAGCAGGCCAGCTTCTACCCCCCTCATCATTTGCAGAAAAACTATGCGCGCACACTCGTGTATCAAAAACCTTTCAGATGTCAATAACTCCTTGCAAAACATGGGACGGAGTGCGCGCGCTCGCGTCGTCGCGCGCGCGTGCCCCGAACACACTTCTTCTCGGAACTAGTGTCCCGAACACACTTTTTCCCGGAAAGGGCCTGAGCCCAGGGTTCCCTTATAGTAGGTAAACCAGTTCGAAAAAGGGGTTGGGAGGCCCAACCAGCAGCTTCGCTTTAGGCGAACCCCAGCTCCCGCTCTGTTGTACCGTAGCAGCGATAGTCCCAGTAGTAGGGGGCGAGCCATCTCAAGCAGTTTTGGTATTGATGGCAACTGGTACACCTCGCGCTGAGGTGCAGCCAGATCTGGGCGGCCGGCCGCTTCGAGCCAAGCAACCGCGGATGCACGCTGGTGCCCACGCACATGCAACACCCAGCTCGCTCTAGAGCTGGCGGGGGGGGAGACGAAGCGTGAACCCGCCGCCTCTATGCAGCAGGTACAGCAGCGACCATTAACAAAAGGGGCAGCAAAAGGGCGGGGCCGTAAGGAAGGTGGACCCGCGCGCAAGTTGCCTTGCCTGCACTATACCGTGCATACGAGTACTCCTCAGGCGGCTACAGAACGATACGTCTGGCCAGCCCGATAGGAAGTATGATGCTTTAAGTCATGTTTGAAGGACTGTGTACCTCCCATGACCAATAAGCGCATTTCTCTGTCGATGCCCCCCTTGGTGTGACCGTCCGCAGTCATATCGCGGGTGCCGCACCACTGAGTACTGTGCACGATTTCTCGCACCGTCATCAACCGTATCCAGCTGGTGTGTCCTACAAGGGTACACCCAGTCGGCTTCTTCAGGTCCTTGTTAGACAAGGCCTTAAAACCAGACGCAGCACCTGTGGTCAAATGGACCTTTCTGCTCAGGCCACCCAACTCAAGTACGCCCTTCAACTGAGCTGCATGGAGCCCGCGCAGAGTCACGATCGTAAGAACAGTCCTCCAAGTTGTGGGTTGCTGCTAGTGCCTCTGCTGAGTAGCTCGAGCGGACCTGCTAGCGGTGAGATTTGCAGTGCGCATCGAACAAGTGAAGGACGGGCTTGCCGGATGGCGTGCTTCCACGTAGTAGCAGGTTTGCCCCGCGAGTGCCATGGAAATTGACTTCGTCAACGGCATCTCCACTCAGGCGTAGGTAACCTGAGTCGCTGTGCAGGTCGACCTTGCCCGCGGGGGTCATCGCCTGGTAGGCGATCTTCTTGGGGCAGGCCTGCGTCGCGGTAATCGCGCTCAGTCGTCGCACTTGCATGTTGGTCGGTTCTTAGACGCGCTGTAGAGATACAACATGCACCATCAACAAAACCTGGGGGATTCATGCATGCGCCAATGCGCCTCTAAGGCTGACGAACATGTCTGCAACCATCCTGGGTGCTTGGGCGCCAACGTCGGCGGCTGTAACATCAAGATGCTGTATAAGACGGAGCTGATTGATGTAGTCGTCTTGGTCCAAAGCATCACTGCCGCCCTCATCCCCGATATAGCCCAATTGGTGCACGTGTGCACGTTGAGTTTACACTTGCCAGAAGTGTATTCTACGCACTGGACGCACTTCTCAATGGCGTCCTCTGTGCCGGCCAGATTGATGCCATCAACATGTTTGGCCGTGAGCAGGTCGCTGCTCGTCTCCAAATGATCGTCGTAGGACGTGGGTCTGAGACCAAAACCTCTTGTGGTCCTTCTGAGCTTGAGTGGGACAGCTCGAGGTGCGCCCTTGGCGCCAGCAGCCGCTGGCTTGACCGCCGTGCTGTCCCCAAAGAGGTTTCCAGATCGAAGGCTTCAAGGTCCATGAAGCCTCGAAGCGCCAAGCGCACTCTGATGGTACGCTCCATTTCGCCCATCTCGTTCTTCACAATCCATGTGTACACATACCTCGAAGTCATGATGTTTGACGCTTTAGATATATTTTGCAGCTTGAAGCACGCGTTGTCAAACCATGTCTTGAATTCAGTGCGTGGGGCTTTCGGCTCGTTCTCGGGATCCGCCTGGACGTCGGCCTTCGCGAGGAGGTCGTCTTCCTTGACGACCGCAGCTCGCATTGCAGCGGCGGCGACATATCCTCGCACGGTGGTCACGCGGTCGACATCTAATATCCTGTGCTGTTGTTCGGACAGGACTACCTTTGACATGTCTGCCATGAAGCAGAGCTCGACAGATCGTCCATTTTCGTCTGAGTCCAGTCCGTAACGGCAAACTTCGACCGTAGAGCGCATTGGGACATCATACGCCCCCTCGATGTCGGAGTCGCGCGGGTGCCCCCACTTAGGCACGTGTCCCCGCTGTTCTACAGCTACAGTGATCAGCAAACGGCTGTCTGGAATCAAATGTGTGGGAACTGTGAAAAGGTCCCCTAGTGGGGTTGCCTCCAGTAGTTCCCTTTTCATCTTGTAGTTCTGTATACCACACTTCCATAATGCGTCCCTCTAGGTCAGCCTCTGATTCCACATGTATCGTGGGAAGACGCCCATCCTCCTGTGGTGGTTCGGCTTCTGGGGCTTCTCTTGCGGTTCCGTCCGGTGCCGGTGCATCCGCCAATTCCTCGAACTTTGTCACTTCCTGGTCAAAGCCCGCCTGAGGTTTGGTGGGCTTCAGGCGCTGGATGTTGCTTGAATGTGCTGATCCATTTCGATCGTGAGTGTTAAGAGCGGTGCCGTCTGCTTCATAATCGTGAATTCCTGGATTCACATCGTTGTGAAAGTAGACCAATGTGCAAGTGTCAGCGTAAGCCGCCCGAGGTAGCTCGTGGATACCCCTGGCTAACCTGACCGAAGCTACGTTCTCAACGCGGAAGAAAATTCTGATAAGGTATTGTTCAGCCAGATGTACCTTAGGAGATAGTCGGCTTGCGCGCGTCATCTGAAGCATCTCCTTCTTGGTCGGGGCATCGCCGACTGTCGTGGCAGGCCCCCCCGCAGGTAAACTGGCCACGAACGTCAATACTGTCCGCAATGCAGTGCTGTCGGAGCCAATTTCTCTGGCTATCAAAGCTTCAATCTAGAGCGAATGTCGTGTATCGCGGTATTGTACCTGAACTTCGCGGCTTCCCACTCGAATGATGACTTGGCCCCTCTTGGGGTGGTTTCTTACGACTGGGGATGGGCCATTCCAGCCTCCCCAATCGTCCTTCGTGGTTGCGGGGCGATGGTAAACAACCAAATCTCCTTCATCGTAGTGATGCTGACCGGCGAAAGTAGTCTTAGTGCGTAATGCACGATTGGTCTTGGCTACTGCAGTGACCTGTGTGATAGCTTCAATGCATACCTTGCGTATCATCTGTTCACGAGAATGATCCGGCGTTTCCGTCGGCTGTTCGTGATCCAGGATAGGCAAGTCAGGGGGCATTGCGGGCTGCCGTCCAAACATGGCGTTGCATGGAGACACCTCACCATAGAAAGTGAGCGCGCTGGCGGCGAACAAGGCTTCATGCAGTAGTCGTGTGAACCAGAGGTATGTCTAACCTGTTGAGTTCAGCTTCCATGACATGAAGTAGATGGCGCAGTGTGCCATATCTGGCTTCGATCGTTGTAGCGTGTTGTCCACGCGAACGCACCCTTAGTTCAGTGCCCTTCGCCTTCAGAACTGCTTTCGCAGTGTCTTTGTTGAGGGCGCCCTCTCCATCGGAGTAGAGTACCTTTGCAGGTCCAAACTGCATCCAGCACTGATGGTACGCATCCAGGATACAGGTCATCGTCTTGTCTGATACCCCCATTCCATTCGCATAACGAATACAACGATCAATGCTATGAAATAGTTGATGTTCTTGTTTGGAGAACATAAGGTCGCATTCAACTTCTTCGTTGAATTCGCCAGGCGGCGCAGTGGATGGCATAACCGCATTCCAAGGTTTATCCCAAGCCCTGCACTCCCGACATGTGTAGCAGACACCTTGAATCACGTTGAATCTGGCGCCGTCCAGACCTATCTTGGTTAAGATGAGTCTCTCTTTAGGCTCTCTGGGCATGGAGCCAACGCAAGCGTAGCTTCCGCAGCTCGCGTGATACCGCGCTTGGGTCAAGGCTTCGTAAGTTTTGTAAACTGATTTGTACGCCGAACCTTGACCAGTCTGGAAATCGTGGTCGCGCAGGGGGGTCCCCTCTGTTGTCGGTGGAGGTGAAAGTCCTCCTTGCTGTCGGCCACGTCTGACTCTGACATGTGGCAGTCGGATGTGGTCATCCGAACTCCCATCTCCACTCGAGGCAGGTTGCCCTGCAGCAGGTCCAGCAGCATGTCTGCCCACTGTAATGTCGTGGCTGCTGGCGCCCGCTGTGGGTCCGGCTCTAGAGCCGGGTCTTGGTGATCGTAGCCGCACAAGTAGGAGTGCGCCTGGTGCCTTGGGTGGTGGTGCTGCTGGTTCGGCAGGAGCCGGTGGTGACTGTCCGCGATTGCCGGGCAGCTTCCAAGGTTTGGCAAACTTGCATTTGCCAGGTGTCCGTACATGTCCAGGCTTGTTATGGCCGCACTTCTTCTTACAGCTCGGACATTCCCAATGGTAGTCTTCCTTATCATACCACCTGCAATGCTTGGGGTTCCTGTCATGTGAGGTAGAGTGATGTTAACATTATCTGCGCGCGCAGGATTTCCTAGCCCCCCCGAAGGCGGTCTCGTGATCGAACCGTCGAGTTGCCGAGGGATAGTTGGCTCGTCCAAATCATATCCCCTCACGTTGGTGACTAGCACGGTGGAAGAATAAGGGTGACCCTGAAAGGGATCACGGTTTACCTGGAGAAGATCGTGCGCGATCTGCGCTGCGTCGACGAAAAGAGACTGCATCTTTGAAGTAATGTGCAGACATGGGCAGTTCTTTGTTACATACCGAAGCTTGTTGACGATGACCAGCGCATCGTCTTCGTTCAAAAAGTGTTAGTAGAAGGCTGTGGTTGGCCATGATCTCGGTCGGTTTCCATATCAATACCCCATGGGAATCACGTAAGCGGGTAGTACATTGGTCCATATTAACCTTGCATGTGTCCTTGCCTCTGGCAAATGTGGTCCATGGTGGTAGCTGATCCACCCAAGTGCCCACTGGTTGTTCTCGTAAGTAGAAACGTCGAAGATCGATCTGACGCATGGCAACCGCACCACAAAACTTGATATGTGGAATATGTTCTTTGATTGGAAATAAAAATATGAAGGCAGGCCTGTCGCGCTGCAGTTTTGGGTCGCAGTATGACAACATAGACGAAGCAAACGTCTAAGTAGTGCTTACAGCATCCAGGACATCCTTGTTTCCAAGGACAACATGGGATCGTCTGTCTAAGTTTCCCCTGGAAGACAAACCTCGGCTGGATGCTAGCTGCGATATACCTCCACTTCCTCCCCACACTTCCAACATGTCAACCTTGTTGCGTCGCCCAAAGCATAACATTGGGATTATGGAGGATGGATCTGCGTGGGATTCAGCAGGTAGCCAAGCAAATAATGTGATGACTGTTTCCTCTTCATCATCACTTTCCTTGTCGTAGTCAAGGGGGGCGTCGGTGTAGTGCGCACAACATCCGAGACCTTGGAGGTCATGCCCGCAGTCGTCGTTGCCTTCTTCGACTGCCATGGGTATCTGGCGTGGCTGGATGCCCGCTGCTATGTCGGCTGTCTCTTTTTCTTCTCGTTTGATTCGGGCATCGGTCGGTAGCGCTGTCTGTTGTTCAATCTCAGGTGAACTTAGCGTCGGAAATTCGGGAGTAAAGGGGGGCACGCGGCCGCGCTCAATCGAAGGGGGGGGGGCGATCGCCACCGACGAACGCAACTCGCCTTGGGCGTGGACGTGGGTCCTCCTCTCCGATGAGAGCCGGTTCTGGCGGCCCCAGTATAACCGAATACGAAAGTTTGTTACACCATTCGGCAACGGTGCATTGCAATTGTACCAGATAGGCTGGCCCTGAATCTGGATTTCTTATATAATCTGACTATCACCCAGGTTCGTCGTTGCCCGTCTTGCGACATGGTCCCAGTCAGGGCCATTCTTCGGAGACTGAACGTAAGTTCGAGCTCCTTTATCCACTTCGCGCGTGAATGCCAAGGTGTGCAGCACTCGCGTGGTTTCTCTGTGTTCTGTGTAAGATCAATCAATCTCGCGGTCATGATGGCCAATGTTTTGTTGCGCCATTATGCTTTCTTAGCGCCTTGGCCATGTCGGTCCAATTCACGCTCGGCAAGTTGTGCAGGTTTCCCTTCTGTTTGACACGTGCATCTCCACAAATCGGCTGGGGTGCGCGTGTAGGTCGTTGCCACTTGCAGAGATGATCCGCTCGGCAACTTACTTGAACGGTCGCATGTCAGACAGAAATGGTAGCATCGCGCACGCGTGGCCTGCAAGTCGAGATCTTCTATGGCATCTCGTATGGGACCCCGTTTCCAGGAAAAAAACCTGGCGGTCCCACAAGTACAGTAGACGCACGTAGAGCCCGAGCCTTAGTCATCAAATTTTGGGCGCGTTGATAATGAGGCACTGCCAGCTGCCCAGGCAACCCAACGTGCAAGTCAGCGGGCGCTTCCCCCCGCAACAATTGATAATCACCCGAGAGTAGAGCACCCAAATACTGCGTACCAGTAGAGGTCATAACCTCTGTGTGTGCGATGCGGTCACACGTGCAACCGCGGGCTCGGAGTTCAGCGCAAGCTGTCCGCATGTCCTCAATGACAATTGCACGAGAGTGGTAATGATGCGATGAGCGCTCATTTGCTGCAGCGGCCGCACAGCCGGGCCCACTGCTGTCCTTGGCAGCCGCGCAGCCGGGCTTGCCAATGTCCCTGGAGCGCACAGCCGGCGTCTGAGAAAAGAATGCAGGTTTCCCCGCGCTAGATGACAGAACCCGAGTGTTCGGCCTGTCGGAGCATGCGCGGGTAGCCGTGGCACGCGCCTGTCCCCGTCACTCATTTTCAAGCGGTGGGGGCGTCCAAATGCCTGTGCCACGCTGCGCTGCAGAGTCGCTGCTCGAAGTAAAAATATCAAGCTTCTCAGCGCCTTCACAATAGAAATATCAAGCTTCTCAGCGCCTTCACCCCTTCCGCAGGTCTCCCTGCCTTCGCGTAGGGCGGCGTCCACTTGTTGTCCTCCTCGTAGATGACACGAAATACCTTCGCCTGCAAGTTGCGCAAGGAGAGGTCCTGGTCGGCAGGTGCGGGGGTAGCCCCGAAGGACGCATTCCTGCGACGCCAGGTCTCCAACGTATTATTCACCAAAGACTGGATCGTAGCAGCTAGCGTCTCCTCGTTAATAGGGGAATTGATGCCCTTGGTAACCTGTGACATCATGCATGTCTGGGCATCGCCCATAGCAGGTGCCCCCGCAGCCGGCTCTTTGTCAGCTGTTTCTTTGACGGGCAGCGGGGCATCCTCGCATTGAGGGTTGGCCGTCACAGTAAACGGCATCGACCTTGCGTCCTCAATCGCGGCCCCGCACTCGTCGACCTTGAGCGCCAGGTGCCCAGCAGGCGCTTTCATCCAGGCACCCTCCCCAAGGAGAAGCTTGTACATATCAGAGCCGGGGATGACCACCTTCTCGTGCCCCTGCTCCAGGATCAGGATTGTCCCCATGTTAGACATACTCCTCAAACCCAGAAGGATTCTCAGCATTCCATCCACCATGGTCCCACTGTTCGCGGCCTGGGCCAGTTCGTGGCATTCCCCGAATATTCCTGGCACCTCAGACAGCGTCGTACCATGCATATCCTTGCGGCGCCTCTGCTCCAACACCCAATCGCTCCTTGTCAGAGAGGTGAAGACGTTCATGCATCCGCGGGCCTCCTCCTCCGTAGTGGGGCTCTTTTCGAAAATCCAGGCCGCAGGATACTCGTCATGCATGTGCGGGCGTGGTGCAGATGCGGACGGCATGTTCATAAACGTGTCCTCGTCGGCACGCATGCCTATCTGGTCATCTGTGTTCACCATCAACGCAACGTGTAGCATGTCGCCCTCGGATATCGCACTGGTGCCGCTGCGCGCGCCCACTGGGCTCTCCGTCCTGCGCTTGCTGCGCGGGCGGGTGTCTCGCTCACATGGCACGTAGGTATGTGGAGCTTGAAGACACTGCGCGCTCCTCTCAGTGCCCCCCCCCCCCCTTATACGCCTTAGCCACATGTCGTTGGCCGGCAACGCGGCAGGTGCAGTCGTAGCAGGTGTCCCAGCATTGTTGGCTGTTTCCGCTATGATGTCATCGGCGCATCCAGAGCCGGCGCGGTAGCTTCCGCCGCCTGCACCGCATTGGCTGATGAAGCGGGTTGCCCCGCAGGTGTTCTTGTAAGGACTGCCGCGTTGTTCACCATCAGCGCCGTGATGCGGTTAAGCTCTTCGCGAAGGTCCCTGAGTTCTTTAGCCCCTCGGAGTATTTCTCCATGACGTTTTGATGCATCCTGATTTGCAGCAAGGGCATAATGAAACTCAGCTGCGATAGCACCAACGCCCTTGCAAATAGCGCAGGGTGCCTCAGTTGCAGCACCTTCCATAGTGCCAGCCAACTGTCGGTCCACATGAGCGTGCGCAACTCGGCCCCAGCACCGCGCATGGAATATGTGACCACACTGAAGCCTCCAGACCTTGTCGCGATGCATGAAGTGGCCCAAACACACAATTGTCAAAGTCACCGTCGCTGCTGACCGGCGGCATTGCCGATGGTCTGAAACGCGTCTGGCGCCCCAGAATAGTTTCACCAGCCTCATACTGGATCGGTGGAACCGACGGTGGCTGCATGGCTGCAAATGCTGCCAGGTTAAACGCAGGTAGCCCCGCACGACCCAGCATCCTGTTCGCTTGACGCTCATGATTGGGGCGCTGGCGGGCCACTTGTATTGGGAGGTTGGCCTGCTGCGCCTCATGAATGGCCATAATCTCTGGGCGCAGCTCCCCCATGGATGATGGAGCTAGCAAGACGGAGGCCTGCTGAGTCACATATGAGTCCATAGGGATAACCCAATATCCACAATGAGGAGTCTGGCCCGGCACACCTGACGTGAAACCAGAGCCGCGTGTCAACTGAGACTGATAAAAGTCGTCGGCTGTCACCCGTGCATGCGAATTCTCCGGCTGCATTCCCGCTCGAGGGTTACCCGTTACCTGAGCATGGTAGTCAGGAAATAATGGGAAGTTCATCGGTGGTGCTGTAGGGTGCTCTGCAGCTGTCGAATCGCTTGTCGGATGACTGAAAAATGCCGGCACGTATCCGTGCCTATTGGGGTTGCCCGGTGATGGATTTGAATCCGGGACATACTCCCGAGGCGGCGTCCAGCCAGCGTTAGGGGAGCGATGCCGCCCCTGCGCGTGCTCTGTGCGGCTTCGCGCATTTGCCGGTACATCCACTCTTGCTGACCACCAAAAACTCTCGGTCCTCTGTTTAGCGTGGCGGTCAGGGAAGGCAGGTTGCCCCGCGCGTGGACGCGGCGATGCGAACGGCGATGCCGCCTGCAAAGCCTAGTAGAGCTGCGGGTCCATCCGAATGCTTTGGAGCCTTGCCTGGAGGCTGTTGGTGCCCACAGCACTCTGTGGAGTCCCGAATGGAATTGTGGCCCTACTCAGAAGGGCAAACGACGCAGGTTGCCCTGCAGGTGCCGGTAGCTGCTGCGTCTGGGCACGCCGCGGATCGTTGGCGCACAGCGCGTCGGTGGGAATCATTCCACTCGATGTCATGCCAGTCAATTCCGCACTCTGGGCCTGAATCCATGATCCGTCAGATCCCCTGCAGGTGTCCCCGCTTGTTTCCCTTCTTGCGCCATAAATACCGTAGAGAACTCGAACTCCTGGATGGGCGTCGGCTCTGGACACTTCAAATTGTAGGGGGGGGGTGAAATAAACCAATCTCCCAACGATGATGCATCATTTTGAAATCCGTACATATCGTGAATGGACAGACCACTTCTCTGATATTTCTGATCGTTGACCCACAGGTACAAGGGATTGACCCATGCATGTCCCACGCGGTTATACCTGCACTTATCGTTGGGCAGAACGCCTACAAGCTGGACCATGTGTGTCGGGAGAGTTCTGCCGCTCCGACCTGCCGACATTACAATATCATCTGCTGGGCGCCAAATAACAATATTATCACGAAGCAAACTCTTCATACTAACCGTAAGCAATACTTCGGAGTCGACGCGCAGGCCGGACTGGATTCTGCTGTCACCCGGTAAATATGGGCAAGCATGAACAAACTGTCTGCCGTTTCTCTCGATGGTGTCGTCGGCGCGGCATGACAGCCCAATGCGAACCCATTCGGAATAGTTTCCCACTGAGTACCACGAATGGAAAACAACAAGGTGCACCTGGAGTAATCAAATCTGTTAACCCCATATAAACAATGACCCAGGGCATTGTGTCCAAGGACTGCTGTGTCCATTACTTGGGCGTATGAAATATGTCGCGTGCATCTTAACTTGCACTTCTTGATCTGGAGCCTGTTTTTCTGCGCACCAGCGATGTCGACCATGCCAGTCAAGTTCAGCACAGCTAATGCTTGATATGCCCAATGGCGGTTGCTGAGATAACGCCGGACAGGTCTCCAGGTGTTTGGGGCGGTAACGATCGCATCCCTGAGGTGGCCACTGGTTGAGCAGCTCTGAAAGCCCCACCCATCCATCGAATTCGTCGAAAGACGGTACTGCTCGCAGAAACCTATCAGGGAGGTAGTCGTTGCGAGCAGCAGCGCTGCTCCTCATAGGTCAAATTTGGACCAACAAATCTGTCTGCTTTGAAAATCCCCTTCAAGTCGGTCTTCTCGGACAGATATGTGAGCGCCGAGCGTCTACGCAAGATGTCGCGTGCAACCTGGCGCGCATGGGCGCCCTTATCGGCGCTGAAGACAGCGCCCTGGATGTCGCATTCCACCGCGATGTATCGATCAGACCCGTCATCATTATAGGGGTGATATGCTGGGTTGAGCTTCGCGCGCCTGGTAGTGCGTATACAGTCACAATGCTGGCGGCATTCAACGGGCAAGAGCAGGTTGCCCAACAGAACTGCGATCTGCTGCCGGTGCTGCGGGTGCGCGGGCACCCGCCGATGACGACGCAGCGCCTGCGGGTCCTCTCGGCGTCCGAAGAGTCCTTGTCGGGGTACTGATGTCGAAATTCTGGCGTTTCCTTTCATTGCTGTTGTAATACTCGCACTTCTTGTCTTTGGGGGCTGCCCCATGATGCCTTTGATGTAGTTTCCAAAAATCTCTAATCGGCACAACGCCGTGATGACGAAGCATCCTTGGATGGCCCCTTCCAGTGTCGGCGTCCAGCCAGTCCGGTGCGTCCGGCCAGGCGCAGGGCCGCGACGTGGCGCAGGGCCCTTCGGAGAAGGAGCGCTGGCGCCATGAAATGCAGCTGCTGCGGCGGCCACTGCGGGCCCTCTGGATCGACGACGATCAGCAGGTGGCCGCGCAGGTCGTTGTTGCTAGCTCTCCAGGATTGGGGTCATCTGGGCTGTTCCTCTTCTTCTGTTTAGGCGGTGGTCTGAGCTGATCAGGTCCGAGTGACTTAGACTGGCCCGACGAATCCCAAGATGGAGAAATACCCATGGGCGGATCTGTCTTCGGCTTGGGAGGAGGCGCTGCCGGCGTTGCCCTTGCGGGCATCCATGGTCCATATCGCGCGGGCCCTCTGCCAGGGTTGAGGTCCGCGCCATCTGGCTTTCTGAGTGCCATATGGCCGATAGTGGCCTTTCCCTTCACGGTCAGGTTATATTTTGTTTCTGGTCCTCACCCAGCCTACAGATCCAGCGCGATAGACGACCCATCTTTTTGGGGAAAGACCCATGTCTTCAGTGACAATGTACCTAGGGTCAATGGGGGTGTCCGCCCTGTAAGTGACGTCGGTGACATTAGAGAGGGCGTCGGCATAATCCGAGGCGTGCCCTGCAAGAGCTGCTGCCGCGGGGTCTACTGCTTCGGCCAGATCTTCAGCTTAATCGCATTCTTGCTGGTCGTCTTCTTCCGGCTTGGGCGAAGCAGTTTTCCCCGCATTGTAATCGCGGCTGAATGTCTTTGAACATAATGAGTAGATGAAATATTCTTCCATACCTTAATCTATTTCCTGGGCGGCAGCTTGCTCGTAGTCGTCTTCCGCTAACTGCTCGTAGTATGGCGCTGTACTTGGATCGGCGTCCGGCCACTGCCGCGAGACCAGACCCGCGGTGCCTCGCGGAAGTTGGGGCCCCTTGATGGACGTCTCATGGGGCAGCCGAGCCTTTAGTCGGCACGCTCGAAGCACGCGCAAGCAACGCCAATGTAACAGTTCCGTTCCTCGATGAAGGCCCTCTCGAGGTCGCGTTTCATTCGGCTTCCTGCGCGTTGACACCCTGTTACTGAGCGAGCGACCTCCCTTTTTCATCTCGATCAACCTTGCGAGGAGAATGCCAGTGGCGAATCTGGCGCTCCGCCCGACCCTAGTCCAACCTGCGTTGCGTTGCATCTGCGCCTATGTGCTGACGAGCAAATCCAGCATCCGAGTAGCCAGCAAGGCGCTGCATGTCGTCTTCTGGAAATTACTCGCGGGGCTCTCCCCCTCGAGGCGGGCGCCCCCGCATGCGCCCCCTCCTTGGGGGGGGGGGGGGGGGGGGGGGCGCCAGGTCAATTGACTTTCCATTGGGGGGGGGGGGGGGTCTTTAGCTCCCCCGCGTCGGGAGGATGAGGGCGCTGAAGGCCGCTAGAGCGAGCGCCGCTGGAGCGCGCGCGCGCGCGGCCGGGTGGGCCGCAGCGGGCCCGGCCGCGCCGTGCCAGACGAGCGTCGTCTCCCCATTCTTCGCCATCGTCGTCGGCGCGATACCTGCGTCTCCAGGACTGGCGGCGCGCCGATCGCTCCTGGCGGCTCATGGAGCGGTCCGAAGCTGCGAATGCATGCTGGAATCCTTCGTCGTGGCCGAACTCACGCTGCGCGCGCTCAGACAGATGGCTGACATCTCGCGGGTTCCCCGCAAAGGGTCATCATCACTCCATTCCAAGTTTGTCGGATTGCCAATAACCCGAGGCCCAAGCATCAACTGCACCCCCTCCCCCCTCCTGTTGCAGGAATAATGGCTTCTGAATCCGCGGGTGCCCCCGCCACTGCGTCATCTCCTTCGGCGGGCATATGGAAGTTCTCGACAAATTCAATATCGGCAGGCTGCCCCGCGATGGGCATGCCAAGCCAGACTGCCAAATCCATATCACTGCGGCCAGTGAATGCCCCCTCGGACAGCCCGTCGGCGCAATTCTCGAGGGACAGACTGGCGCTCAAATATCTGGCAGCCATGAACCTCGCAACTGCAACTGAGCTATCGGCAGGGTCGGCCAAGAGTGACTCCCAGTGAAACATACTGCATATCCGAATCAGTTTGGGCCAAATGTATCGACGGACCTCTGCCTCCCCCATCGCCCTGAAGGCGTTCGCGGCGAAAGTGCTGCGTGCTATGGCATATGTCGCACTCCATAGTTTTACCGCTGGCATTCTTCGGGTTTCCCCGACGTGCCTCTTCCTGATGTGCGCCTACGGTTCCTGCCTGCGCCTAGGAATATCTCTTCAGACTGTGGCGCGGTAAGGGATGCTAGGAATGCCAACATGCCTCTGCCATGCAATCGCCGCCGCTGGCCTTTTGCCCTTACATTGGCCCTTGCCTTTTTCCCTTGAGTGTCCGTCGGACGATTCGCCGCACTTTACGAACTGGCTTCCTCGCCAATCGCCTCCACCTGCGGGTGTGTTTCTGGCATCCTATGAATAACCGTTGCGCCTGTTGTTCTTCCGCGAGGTACGTAGGCATATCGGAGCAGTCACGTGCAATGGCCTCGTCGCCCGAAGACGCGTCGGCGTCAGTGCCGGAGCCTCGGACTCAGCAGGCTGCCCCGCTGAGCCCATTCGGGCTGCGGCCTTGGCAAGGGGGGGCCGCGCCGGGCGGCCCCCGAAACCTGGCCCAGGAGGCTTGCGAAGCCGCGCCACCATTCTGAGCCAATCGTGTAGTGGTCTCAGTTGGTTGCAGGTCGTCATTCCAGAAATTGTTAGCAGGTTGCCCTGCGTTTGCCTCAACGTGGAAAATCTCGGTTCGGTGACCGTGGCTGACAATGCCACCTGTATTGCCAAGGTTTCTCTCAGCCATGTGAGCGCATGACCTCATGCGTCCAAGTAGAGAGTCACACTGTTGCTGGTCCCTCGGCATGTGGTGGTTAAGAGGCTGCAGGAGTTGCTGTGCACGCGATGTCCCCACTCCAAGGGCTCTGGATAAAATAACTGCTAGAATCTGGAAGCTGGGGATGTTAAAGCATGCCGTTTCAGGTTCATAGCGGGCTATTTTGAAGCGCGCCAAAGTCTGGTCGATCCGTTCTCCCGCATGGACGCGGAAGTCAATGAGAGCTGTACCAGGAGTTGAGTTGGCGTTCCTCTTCTGGGTTCTCGAACTCCGTACTTAAGAGGAGCATGATGTAGGTGGCCCCACCGGTATGGCGGCCACCTAGGTTAACACCGAGATTGATCACTGGTGGGGGAAGTTTCGTGGCTATGGTCCGCGCGAAGCCTCCCAAGCCTCGCTGCAAGGCTGCAGCTTGTTGGGAGGGCGTCATGTTGCCTGTGGTCACGTTGACCATGGCATGCACCTAGCGAGCGAATTCTCGGAAAGGTACTTGACATGACGGGTACCAATGGGGGCCGGTCGTTATTGCGCCGTGTCCGCCACGCATATGTCCTACCGCACGCCCGATAGCGAACCATGCGAGCCCAAATGGAATAATACCAATCCAATGGCCTCGCAGATCGTGGTCGGAAGTAGTCGGTTGGGGTCTTCGGTATGTGGTCGTAAGCCTGCGTGGGGGTGGAGGCGGCACAGTGTCGTATCGCATGTTTCCATACAGCATGTCTTCGAAGAAGCTTCCACTTGGAGTAGGTGGGTGGACTTCAGGAGTGTAGACGCAGGTGCGAGGCCTCCGGGTAGGCAGAGGTGTCACTGCAAGTGTCCTTGCTATGTTGCGTAGCTACATACAATCTTCCGCGCAAGCCCACTGCACCCTGATACTCCACCACGTCTGTAGTCCACCAGACAGCGCCGTGGATGGTGAGGAGTAGAACTAGATCTCACCACCATAGGCCAGCTCCGCTACCAAATTTGAAAAGGGGTTGGGAGGCCCAACCAGCAGCTTCGCCTCAGGCGAATCCCAAATCCCGCTCTGTTGTACCGTAGTAACGATAGTCCCATTAGTAGGGGCGAGCCATCAAACAGTTTTGGCATCGATGGCAAATGGTACACTTCGCGCTGAGGTGTAGTTAGATCTGGGCGGCCGGCCGCTTTGAGCCAAGCGGTCGCGGATGCACGCTCGTTCCCACTCACGTGCAACACCCAGCTCACTTTAGAGTAAACCTGTCCCTGGTGCCAAGTTCGAAGAGGGCCCGCAAATCTAATCTGCGATAGATAACTAGGTCGAAGAGGGCCGGCCAATGAAAATTTGCGGATGTCCCGACCGAAACGCTTGTCTTGCATAAGCAATTGAGAATGTCTCAAGCGAAACGCTTGTTTGTCTCCTGGAGGCAAGAATTGAGAGGATGTCTCAGGTGAAGTGCTTGTTTTACATATGTTCTGCATTGGGACGAACGCCCCAGGGCGGGACAAACATGAAAGTACAGCGTTCCTAACGCCCCAAGGCGGGAGAAACGTGAAAACACATGGGTTGCTAACGCCCCATGGCGGAACAAACGTGAAAACATGTGGGTTCCTTAACGTCCCAGGGCGGGAGATGCGTGAAAACACCAGGTTCCTGACGCCTCAGGGCGGGAGGAACGCAAAAACACATAGGTTCCTAACGTCCCAGGGCGGACTAAACGTGAAAACATATGGTTCCTAAACGCCCACGGCGGGAGAAATGTGAAAACATATGGTTCCAAATGCCCCAGGGCGGGACAACACACACACACATCTACATATATATATATATATATATATGTGCGTATGTGTATATATATGTATATATATATATATACAAGTGGCACGTGTGTGCCCAGGCTCATACAAACAACTGAAGGAGCGTTTGAAGCAGGAGTGAAATGCAACAGCGAAGTCGCACTCGAGCGCAAGTGGGGTTGCCACACCTTGCGATGTGTATGCCAGGGCCCCCCAGGAACCCTCAGGAGCCCGACTTGGATACCAGAAGAGGCTCCAGGAGGCCCCAGGATTGTGAGTGTTGTGTGTGTGTGGGTGTGTGTGTGATGTGTGCTCTGTGTTGTGCGTGTTTTTTGTGCGTTGTAGGTGGTGTGTGTGTGTTATGTTTGTCTAGCGTGTGATGTGTTGGGCGTGATATGTGTCTCTGTGTGTGCATGTAGTTCTGAGGCCCCCGGAGGCCCCAGGCGGCCTCAGGAGGCCCCAGAAGACCCCAGGAGGCTTCAGGAGGCCCCAGGAGGCCTTAGGAAGCCGCAGGAGGCCCCAGGAGGTTTCAAGAGACCCCCAGGAGGCTCCGAGGCGGGGTCTGGGGTACCAGAAGGTTCAGAAAGCACCAGGAGGCCCCAGGAGGTTCCAGGAGGCCCCCAGGAGGCTCCGAGGCGGGGTCTGGGGTACCAGAGGGTACGTCGGGGCTCGATGTTGATAAGATGTTTCAGGCGAAACCGCCATTCTCTGAGAATCGGGTCAAAATTATTGAAGTTACCATGTGTTGTTGAAGGTGTTATGCTAACATGTTGAAATTCCCATGTGTTTTTGGACCCTGACGCCACAATCTGCGTGAGGGGTGCCACCGATGTTCAGAATGTCGAAGATGTCCCTAGCGAAACGGCCAGAAACATCGCGAACGCCCCGCGTACGCATCAATCGCCTCTGAGCTCTACTCCCTCGGAGAGTGTATATATATATATATATATATATATATAGATGTGTGTATATATATATATATATATATATGATCCTGAACTCCCCAGGGCAGGACAAACGTGAAAACACATCGGTTCCTAACGCCCCAAGGAAGGACAAGCGTGAAAACACATGGGTCCCTAACGCCCCAGGGCGGGACAAGCGTGAAAACATGTGGGTTCCTAAACGCCCCAGGGCGGGATAAGCGTGAAAACATATGGTTCCCAACGCCCCAGGGCGGGACAAGCGTGAAAACATATGGTTCCTAACGCCCCGGGGCTAAACAAAACGCAAAAACATATGGTTCCTAGCGTCTCAGGAAGCTCCAGGAGGACTCCAAGAGGTTTCAGGAGGCTCCAGGAGGCATTGTTCTGTACTGGGGTTTGTGTTCGGGTGGCGCGTCTCGACCCCCCCCCGCCCCCAGCAGACCCCAGGAGGCAATGCCCTGGATTGGGAAATCTGTTCGGGGAGCGTCTTTCGCTCCCCCCCGCCCCCCAAGAGGCCACAGGAAGCTAGAAACATGTGAAAACACATCGGTCCCTAACGCCCCAGGGCGGGACAAGCGTGAAAACACATGGCGCGTCCCTTGGGACGTTCCGCTGCGCGTCCTCCTAGCATGTCCCCCTGTCAATTCGCTCTGGGGCAGCTACTACGTGCTCAGGCAGCTCGAGCTAAAGATCCAAACAGCTCAGTCAGGACTCGGATGCAAGACGCTATAAAGCACAATCGCGGCATGGCAAAACGCAGCTCCGCAAGGCCCAGCACAGCACAGCCTGCGACACGGTACCTTGAGACCGATACACTCAGCATTGCCTTTGCCCGTCGCCCAATCAGGTGTCTTTGAAACTCTGTCATGCCTGAAATTTCTAGATTCGTTTCCGGGTTTGTGGCTCGACCCTGTTTCCAAAACCAGATGGTTTCGCAACCGGGATGTTCAAAAACACCGGAGCTCCAACTCAGACGTAGTCACAAGAAAACCATTGGTCTTTCAACAATCCATGCAATGCTGCCAAACGGGCCTCCCGCGCGCGCATGTCGAAATCGTTCGAACGCGCTTGCGCGCGTGCCGTCACAAGAATCCTTTGCAGCATATGCGACAAAATGCACACGCGCGCGTCGTCGCGCGCGCATGCCAAAATCGATTAAACTGAAGGTTTCGTAAGAATGTCAAAATCGAGTGCCCCGAACAATTGTTTTTATGAACCTTTGACTTTGCAACAACGGTTTTCAAACAACAACGACTGCGCGCGCGCTCTTGCGAACTCTGAAGGACACCGCCGTTGCTTTCAACATTGCCACCAATTTTTGCCAAGCGGGCCTTTCGCGCCGCATGCCGAACTCGTCCGTGCTGGGGCACGGGGGCACGATCCGTGTCAACCAATACCACGCGGGCCACCCGCGCGCGTCGGCCGCGCGCGCATGTCGAACTCCTTCCAGGACCTTCATCACCGACGCGATGACATCGTCATCGTTGTCGGCGGGCGTGATCAACATCGCGGCCGTCATTGGCCTTGCCGTCGTTCTCGCCAGCATCGCCACCATCGTCGCTCCCCTCATCATCGTGTCTAGCGTTGTCAGCGTCGCCATGGTACCGCGCCCGCCCAAGTCACCGACCCGCACCGACCCGCACTAAAGTGTCCGTTAGAAAGTGCCTAGCAGTCAGCGCCAACGCAGCCGCGTCGGTCGCGCAGCACTAGATGGCCGCATCGCGCGCGCGAGCATGCGCGGGCTAGCGCGGCCGCAGGGATGCACCAGCCAACGCCAAGCACTCGTCGCTATCGCCGCCGCATGGGTGTTGCAAACCAAAATGCGGGTGGGTGCGTGCGATGATTGCGCTAGCAGTGGAGTTGACAACTCAATGCGAGCATGGTGAATTTCACCACATCGCTTGCACCACATAGGGTGCACTAGCCTTCTTGCACCACATAGCTTAGATCCCATGGTTGCACCACATAGCTTGCACAACCAAAGTGCAATAACCAACTGGTAGGGGCACGCGCTGGCTAACATTTGAATCAAGAAACATATACACACATCCTGGTCAGTCCTAGCCCACCCCAACCTATCATAGGCCAACTGTTCCTTGCCTTTCCTCATGACCCACTCTGACACATCGCAATCCGGCCTGGCCCAAACTGACCTATCCTCGTCCATCCCGACACTTCCTGGACCGTCCCAACTAGCACGTTCCAATTCCGGCACACCATGGCACCATGGAACAAAGAGCAGAGCAAACACATCAACTATATGCAACACGCGTCGGCCCTGAACTTCCACTAACATCCGTCCACAACGGATGGGCGGCGGAGCGGCGCAGGCCGCTTGAACTAGGATGCAGAAAACAAGACATCGTTCTCATCGGCGTTGGTGTGATTGTTACGTCGCCTGCTTCGCGTCGTGGTCTCCCAACGGTCCTCCATCGTGTCCACGAACATTCCGACAACGTCGGATCCTGAAAATGTTTGGTCATCTTCCACCTCTTCTTCCCTCTCGGTACGGCCACTACCCGTCCCAAGCGTCGGAAGGGGCGTGGCGTGGCGGGGCAGCACTGAGTGTCTGCGAACCCATGCTTGACAATCACCTCCGGGCGAGGGGAGAACGGGGATCGAGAGGCTCAGGGGCGGTGGAGGGCGGGGACGACGACAGGAATGGAAAGAGAATTGGGGAAGGGGTGAGCAGGCGAAAGGCAGGAGGATGGAAAGCAGAGTGGAGAAAAGCAAGAAGAGAAGAGGAAGGGCAAAAGCGAGAGGTATATGAAGGGTAACCAAACGGGAAAATGGAATATGAGTGGGAGGAGGGAAGAGGAGTGGGAGGAGGAAAAGAAAGCGGAAAAGGACGGGGAAGAGCATGAGGGATTCTGGAAAATAAGTATGAGGAGTGAACGTGGAGGATCACAAGGTGGGAGGGATGAGGATCGAGCGGGAAAGCGTGGAGTCCAAGGAAAAACGTCCTCCTTGCTTTTCCTCCTCTGGCTCCCCCTCGTTTCCTCCGTTCCCGCCATTTCCTCTCTTCCACCATTCGCCTCTCCAGGATTGAACCCATGGTTATGGGCAGCAGCCCAGTTCTGGGTATAGATCACCGGGGGCCTTGGCTACCCTAGGCCCTACCCAAGGCCCTAGGCTTCCCAAGGGTAGGCCCTACCCAAGGCCCTAGGCTTCCCAAGGGTAGGCCCTACCCAAGGCCCTAGGCTTCCCAAGGGTAGGCACTACCCAAGGCCCTAGGCTTCCCAAGGGGTAGCCCTAGGGTAGCTCTAGGGGTTGGCGCCAGGGGTAGCCCCAGGGTAGCCCTAGGGGTAGGCCCTAGGGATAACCTTTTATTTCGGATTACAATATGATTCCTTTGGTCGGGCGACCGCGGCCCCGGCGCCGCAGACCCCCCCTCGCAGACCCCCCCTCTGGGACCCCCCCTCGCTGACCTCCCCTCGCAGACCCCCCCTCACAGACCCCCCCATCGCTGACCCCCCCTCGCAGACCCCCCCTCGCAGAACCCCCCTCTGGGACCCCCCCTCGCTGACCCCCCCTCTGGGACCCCCCTCACAGACCCCCCCTCGCTGACCCCCCCTCGCAGACCCCCCCTCTGGGACCCCCCTCGGGCCCCTCCTGACCCTCGCTGACCCCCCCTCGCAGACCCCCCCTCGCAGCTGGGACCCCCCCTCGCTGACCCCCCCTCTGGGACCCCCCCTCGCAGACCCCCCCTCGCTGACCCCCCCTCAGCAAGACCCCCCCTCGCTGACCCCCCCCGCTGACCCCCCCTCGCTGACCCCCCCTCGCGGGACCCCCCCTCGCTGACCCCCCCTCTGGGACCCCCCCTCGCTGACCCCCCCTCTGGGACCCCCCTCCTGGAGACCCCCCCTAACTCGGCCCCCGCCTCGCTGACCCCCCCTCGCTGCCCCCCCTCCGACTCCCCCTGCTACCCCCCCCTCTCGGCAGAGACCCCCCCATCCCAACCCATACCCCCCTCTGGACCACCCACAGACCCCCCCTCGCTGACCCCCCTCACAGACCCGACCACCTGACCATCCCTCGCAGACCCCCCCTCGCTGACCCCTCCTCCCCCCTCTGGGACCCCCACCCTCGCTGACCTCCCTTGGACCCCCTCGCAACCCCCCTCTGGACCCCCCTCACAGACCCCCCCGCTGACCCCCCTCTGGACCCCCCTCACAGACCCCCCCTCGCTTTTGGACACCCCGCTGACCCCCCTCTGGGACCCCCCCTCGCTGACCCCCCCTCGCAGACCCCCCCTCGACCCCCCCTCTGGGACCCCCCCTCGCTGACCCCCCCATCGCTGACCCCCCCTCGCAGCTCGCAGACCCCCCCTCCCCCCCCTGACCCCCCCTCTGGGACCCCCCTCACAGACCCCCCCTCGCTGCAGACCCCCCCTCGCTGAGACCCCCCTCGCTGACCCCCCTCTGAACTCCCCTCGCTGACCCCCCCCCCCCTCGCTGACCCCCCCCTCTGGAACCCCCCTCACACCCCCCCTCCTCGCTTGACCCCCCCCTCGCAGAACCCCACCTCACAGACCCCCCCCTCTGGGCCCCTCTCGCTGACCCCCCTCGCTGCACCCCCCCTCGCTGAACCCCCCCCTCAGACCCCCCTCTGGGACCCCCCTCGCTGACCCCCCTCTGGGACCCCCCTCACAGACCCCCCCTCGCTGCTGACCCCCCCTTCGCAACCCCTTCTCGCTGACCCCCCCCTCGCTGACCCCCCCTCTGGGCCCCCCCTCACAAAGCCCCCCCCTCGCTGACCCCCCTCGCAGACCCCCCTCGTGACACCCCCCTCGCTGACCCCCCTCTCTCATCGCTGACCCCCCCTTTGACGCACCCCCCATCGCTGCTGACACCCCCTCGCTGACCCCCCCCTCCCCCTCCTGACCCCCTCCTGACCCCCCCTCGCTGCCTCCCCTCTGACCCTCCTCACAGACCCCCCTCGCTGACACCCCCCCTCGCTGACCCCCCCCTCTCTGACCCCCCCTCGCAGACCCCCCCTCGCAGACCCCCCCTCTGGGACCCCCCCTCTGGGACCCCCCCTCTGGGACCCCCCTCACAGACCCCCCCTCTGACAGACCCCCCCTCGCTGACCCCCCCTCGCTCTCGCTGACCCCCCCTCTGAGCGGATTACATGTTGATTCCCCTTGGTAGCGGATTACAACTTGATGCCTTTAGTCGGGCGGGCGGGCGGGACATTAAAGGCATTGATTGCTTGCTTGTGTGGTGGATTACCAATTGCTTCCCGTTGGTACCGGATTACGAGTAGATTCCAGTTGTGGCGGATTACAAGCTGATTCCTTTTGTCGGGCGGGCGGGCGGGACATTAAAGGCATTGATTGCTTGTGTGGCGGATGGCAAACTGATTCTTATTGTGGCAGATTACACATTGATTCCTTTTGTCTGGCGGGCGGGCGGGACATTAAAGGCAATGATTGCTTGTTTGGTGAATTGCGAATGGATTCCCTTTGGCAGCGGATTTTAAGCTTATTCCTTTGGTCGGGCGCCTTTTGCCTGGCGGGCGGGCGGGACATTGAAGGCGATAATTGCTTGTGTGGTGAATTACAAATGGATCCCCTTTGGCAGCGGATTGCAACCTTATTCCTTTGGTCGGGCGGGCGGGCGGGACATTGAATGCATTGATTACTTTCGTGGCGGATTACAAAGTGATTCCATTTGGCAGCGGATTGCAAGTTGATTACCATTATGGCGGATTACAAGCTGATTCCTTTTGTCGGGCGGGCGGGCGGGACATTAAAGGCATTGCTTGCTTGTGTGGCGGATTACACAGACTGAAGGCCCTAGGCTTCCCAAGGATAGGCCCTACTGGACACCCTAGGGTAGCCCTAGGATACCCCTAGGGGTAGGCCCCAGAGGTAGCCCTAGGGTAGCCCTAGGGGTAGGCCCTAGGGTAGCACTAGGGTAGCCCTAGGGGTAGGCCCTAAGGGTAGCCCAAGGGTAGCCCTAGGGGTAGGCCCTAGGGGTAGCCCCAGGGTAGCCCTAGGGGTAGGCCCTAGGGTAGCCCTAGGGGTAGGCCCTAGGGGTAGGCCCTAGGGTAGCCCTAGGGTAGCCCTAGGGGTAGGCCCTAGGGGTAGCCCTAGGGTAGCCCTTCCTTGGGTGATCTATAAGCAGTTCTGCTCCATACTTCAGCTGCAGTCGCACCAGGAGGCCAACGGTCTTACCACAACGTAGCACGTGTATAGATATCTGTACATATAGACATTGAGAGAGAGAGAGAGAGAGAAAAAAAGAAAGAGAGAGAGAGAGAGAGAGAGAGATGTGTGAATTGTCTCGCGAGTCGAGGAAGGTGTGCGAAAACATCCAAACGGGCGCATCCTGACGACCAGGAACAAGTATGTCAAAGGCAATTGCGGACATTGTGGTGTTTCGGTAAGGTGGCGTGGTAACGGCGGACGACGAAATCTACAACCCAGGTCTAATGTATGCAGCCAGCACGCTGGAACTCACATTGTCATATAAGAAGAATCTGCGCGTTCGTATGATGTGTGTAGTCGTGTGCAGCGCTTCGGTCTTAACTTGCGATATCCTGCTCGAAAGAAGCGTCTCGATTGGACCTTGATAATATGTGTCCTCTTATGCTTCGTCACCGGCCAAGAAAAACACAAGCCTACAGTATCTCAATGTCGCATCATGTGTATATGCTCTTCTCGGTGGCCTTCACCGCCACAAACATCAGGCGTCAGAGTGCCATGCAGCCTGTCTCCAAGAGGCTGCAATTAGTTCGTCGGCCGCGACATACTTGGTGGGGCTGCTGGTGAGCATGTCCTTGGTTTGTCTCGCACCAGAAGATGTGCTGGACCTTGTGGACCATCATTTCCTCGCGCGCAGTCCGCCATCGAGAAGTTGGACTGGCCCAAGATCATTCGGACCCTCTGCTGTGAGTAATTGAAAATTGAGATGGCTGGACCGCTGATTGTCCGATTGTTTTGGGTGCGGCGCACGCCTCCGCGCGATGGCGCGATTTCCCGCCAATCTCTCTGGATGCCCCAGGGTAGTAGAACGAGGCAAGCGCGCGGGCTCCAGGAGGCCCGCGAGACGGTCCAAAACAGAAGACGCTCGGAAATCTAAAAATTGCCGCGAGACGGCCCACAGGGCCCTTGGACGGGATGTCCACGCGCGCTGCAGGGGGAAGGAGAGCACCCAGGGAAGCACGTAGCACCGCGACCTGCGTCGTGGTGCACTTCGTCTCGCTGGAGGTGCCGTGGGTAAGCCCAGGACGCGCGTCTCGAACATCCAGCTGCCTTGCCCAGACCGAATGCCATGACCTTGCTGTTGGCGTCTGGCATGGGTACGTCCAGGGAGCGCGCGCATCCTATACACGTTCCAAACGCAAGCCCTGGGAGAGTGCGCCACCCGCGCCCCGCTCCTTCACGCGCCAGTTGTCGCGTTCTGTCTCGCCGGCGATGGCGAGTCGATGCTGCGCACTGGCGTCGGCAGCCCTTCCCGCGCGACTGGCCCCACCAATGCTGGCGACGGGCCCTCGCGAATCGGCAATGCACGGCGCGTGCGCGCGCAGGCCTCCGCGAGGTCGACAAAATCGGAGGTCCTCTTCCCGATGAAGATGAGGCATGTGTGGCATTCACTCTCTTGAAAACCAGAACGCTCGCAGGGGCGTCGCGCTCGGCGCCCGCGGGAACCTAGGCCAGTTGCAGAACCAGCACAGTGGAATAATCAGTCTTGCCCGGTTGATCAGGGCGCGAACAACTGCGACCTGATCCAGCCCTGCGACCAGCAACGAGAGGCGATTGTGACGCGTCGCGCTGCCGAGGAAACGAACGCGCGACGGCGGCGCGCCCCCGCTGATCTGCTGAATCCGCCGCCGCGCCGCGAGGCGCGGGTTGGAACGGCCCGGCGATATCAGGGCGCGGGGGCCAAGGCCCCTTTTGTGGACTCGCTGGAGGTTCCCGCGCGCCCCCCCCCGGCACGGCCCGTGTTCCCGCAGGGGCCCCCCAAGGCATGGCGCACCCCCCCCCTCCGGCCCGCGAGCCGCAGCGCAAACATCTCAGCTGGCAAGAGGGCCCCCGACCGGGCCAGGAGGGGCCAGAAGCTTCCAAGACGGCCAGGCGCCAAGAGTTGCCCAAATATCACTCCAACGCGGCCTCGGGGCGCCCTGGGAGGCTGCCGAGGCGCCCTGACTCTGAGAGAGCACTCCCACGAGGACCCAAGGACCAGATCATGAAAAACCCCACGAAAAAATTCTGAAATATTGCCGCGCCCTTGCCCCGCCGGGCTTTCTTTCGACCGGGCGCGCCGGCGACCTCCAGGGGCCTCTGGCCCCGACGGGGCGGGGGGGGGCAGCCGCGCACCTCTCGCGCCTTTTCAGCCCCGGCGCGCGAGGGTCGGCGGGCATCGGAACCGCTCGCGCCTAACTAGGGGAGCGCCGCCTCCGACGGTGGCCAAAGCGCGATTCTGAAGCCAATTGGGCGCCGGCGCCCGCGGAGGCCCGCAACGTCGACCCACGCGATCGCGGCGGCGCGGGCAGAAGGGGGTGCGAAGGCATGGCGGTCAAGTCGCAAGCCGCACTAGTCGATGCTTGAAGGCAGCGCATGTGGCGGGCGGCGTCTGCCGACGTCGTCGGAATCGCGGACGCCCACAGCTTCCTAAGCAGAAAGTCCTCGTCGGCGTCTTCAGGCAGAAACCTGGGCGGCAGCTGCGTGCGCCGCGCGGCGTCTCCGCGATTGCTCGACCCTGGGCCAGGGTGATCACCTGCTTGAGGAAGGCCGTTTTGGTTACAGCATTGTCTTGGGAATCGCGGTGGATGAGGGCGCGATAATGCCTTGGGCCTGTCAGCCACAACCCATGGCCGCAGGGGTGAGCCGCCGTCGACGTCGACATATTCCAGCGCCGAATCCACCCTTCGCAGGGCGCGCGTCTTGCCTGAGTCATTGAGAAACATCCGCCGCCGCCGCCGCCGCCACGATGGCCGTCTATGTGTGCTTTATAACAAGGCTCAAACTGCTCGGAACTGAACCGATCATCTGGAGAGTCACGGGCCCTCCGTCCATGCCTGGCGACGACGCCTGCCCCCCAGGCGATGCCGATGCGAGATCAGCGACCACCGCGCTGCGCGCATCCTAGAAGTTTTCGCGTGCCAGCCAACTCCTCAGCAGCGCCAGGATCAAACGTCGCGCCCCGCTTCTCGTGGCCCTTGACTGCGCGGCAGCTGAAGCAACGGAATTGAATCTCTGGTGGAAGAGGGCCAGCTGCGCGGGGGATGAGGATGATGATGATGGTCATGGTGATGATGATAACGGCTGTGATGATGATGATGGTGGTGGTGATGATGATGATAAGGGTGGTGATGGCGAGTGCGGGTGATGATGATGTTGGGTATGATTAAGACTATGCTGATGTTGATGCGAATGGTGATTTGTATGGATATGATGCTGATGATGATCATCATCATGATGATACTGATGTTTATGATGGAGATGATGTTTCTGACGATGATCATGTGGATGATGAGTTCTTATATGAAAAACCTCACCAGGTTCTCTGCACATCCTTGCGTTATTCGCCCAAGCATTATGTAACGCTTTGTGCCTCCTGCAATGGCAGCGGATCCGAGCCTCGACAACGGCGGCAGGCCCCACCGTGCAGCCCACTCGTTTCTGAGAATGGGTGTGACAAAAAAAAGGCTCTACACACATATGCACAGCAAAGAATAGCGTCTGCAGACGGCAGAGGCTTCAATCGGAGGAAGAGGAGGGAGAAAAGGATTAGTGTCGGCACAATCCATGGTCGTTCCGATCGACGTCCTTAGGACATCCTGAACGTGCGGGCAAACAGGATAGCATTGTACATCGCCCAGGTCACCAGTCTGGGCCCTGGGAGTAACACGGCCGAACGCACGCCCACGATTTACTGCGTGATATCTGGCGGTCGCACATGCACCGCGGCGTGCAATCCGAAGGGGGGCAAGACCGATGTGCAGATTTGATCGTTTCACCACCTACCGTATGTTGCCAATCAGTTGGGCGACTTCCAGAGGGCGCGGCGGCGGGGGCCAAGCCGAGATCCTTCGGAGAAAACCAATTGCGGGGCAATTGTCGGGATCCACAGGGTCCAGCGAAGAGAGCGCAGCAAGGAAGCGACGCTGTAGCTTCTTCTTGGGGAAATCGCCAGGCACACCTGCTACAATTGCAGAGCATGGGTTGCTCAATCTGCACATCTGGTACAAGAACAATGTCCCCCACCATGCATTGAGCGTCCTTGCAATGCGCACTTTTTCCGCCATCCCCCCCTGCATCCTTCCCATCGACGCCGTAGCCACATGTCGGGTCTTTACGACCGCAAGGGATGGGCAGGTCGTGGCCGCGCGGAGTTGCACAGCGCGCGCATGATATCAGCGCAGGGAACTCGGCAGCCAGTCTTAGCGCCTTCAAGCCACATAGCATATACCGTGAGAAAGATAATCTCGGGGCAGCGGCTAGAAGTTGCAGGCGTTCATTATATACCTTGTGCGCAGCATGCGAGGGTGTGTAAAACTGTATCAGAACTTACACAAGCACAGAGATGCGCGTGGAAGAGAACATGCCAATCGCGCTCGCCAACCCGATCCCATGGCTCCGTAGCGCACGAACGCGTCTCTGAAACTGACCGACTGCCTCGCGCCAAGCACGCTCCTTTCCTGCAGGGCCAATCTCGATGCCAAGATTCTTGGTGTGAAACACCACCTGTGGCGCACCGCGACCCCTACCGAGAGACTGCTACCGCGACGTGATATCAGACACACTCGCACCTCCAGTCAGGATCGGTTGGCATGTGTTGTAGTTGAGCCGAAGCCCGACACCGGTTTCGAGGGCCCCCAGGAGCTCCAGAACACGAGACAGGCTACAGCAAACATCACGTATCCCAAGATGAAGGTCGTCGGCACACCCCAGACCAGGATCAATGTGAGAACTCGCGCGCATCAGGAGCCAGCGCAGGATTGGGTCAAGCGCCAGAGCAAAAAGACAAATGCTGGTCGGATCACCCTGCCGCACTCCACGCACAATGGCAATGGTGTCCAACCTTCGCCCTGCAAGTGCGACCGTAGCTGCGTTGTCAGTGTAGAAAGCAGCAAAGAAACGCGCGATTGGAGTCGGGGTCGCCCTGGTGCTGAATACAATCAGGATCCTACTGGTGAACAAAGAAGGGAAAGCAGCAGCAAAGCCGGTCAGTCGCATAACAGAGTGAGGCAAATCTCATCCATCGTTGAAGCCCCCACTCCTCCGCCTCCATCGCATTAGAGATAGCGCCCCTCCAACCAACCCCTCCCGTCTGCGCATCTTATGCGCCGTCATCTTCGCAACCTTCGCAGGCGGGCCCCCCAACCCCATCGACATAGCCGTGCAGGACGCATCGGCAAACGCCAGTGGTCGGGCCTCGCCCGCTTCACGGACCAGAGTCACCAGCGCCATTCGGATGCGAGGCCTTCGGCAAGAAAGTGAGCAACCCATGCCTCGTATCCACAGGGAAGTCGGTGCTGTTCGCATCATATAGGTGCGAACGCACGTCGCATAATATCGGCCGCAGGACCTATCTGCCAGCAGCTGCATGGGGCCCCATCGGGTCCAGGGGCCGTGTTCTTCTTAGCCTGAATAGCACTGGCAGAGTCATAACGATCGAGCTTCCACCCGATGGCATCACTAAAGTCTCGCACCGATTGGCAGTGTTCGAGCAACTCCCCCCACCTCGTCACATCCTCATCCCTAGCTGCAAAGACCTCCCCCCACCACCACCAGTAGCTGGCATGCGCCCTCCCAGATTCCTCCACATATGTGCAAGGTGTCCCGTCGTCGGCGAGCAAACCCTACAAGTGCGCGCCCCGCCGGATCTGGCGCCAGGTCCGCATCTTAAACCGAGCGCGACCAATAGCTGGCTGTCGGCGGGTATCCGCCTCTTTCCCCAGTCGGAACGTCAGCGACCTCCTGACCTAGCTGGGTTCCCAGCACAATGTCGTGACACCAGCGCGCAGACTCACATAGCTTAGCAAAGTCAGCGCAGCGATCACATTCAATATCAAGGACTTGCGTAAGCAAAGGGAGCGCACATACCGCGGATCGTACAAGGTCGAAGTTTCCAGACCTCCAGCCTTGGATCGCACGCGTAGCCCAGAAATGCCGCTCCTCGGATGAGGGCGCAGGTTTAGTCGCCAAACGTTGGTTCGCAATGCACGCCCGATCGCGCATGCAAGCCGAGGTGGCTTCGAGGCGTCTCAAGGGGGGCCAGTCGAGGGGGGGGCCTTCAGGTGCTTCCTTCACCAGGTCGCGATGCGTCGGGGTCTGGCTGAGCCACGCGGGGGCCACTTGCGCCCCCCAAGGGGCCTAGGGCTGGAAAGGCAACCGCCGTCGGCAAATGGTCCGAAGGTTCAAACCGCGCCGGCCGACTCCACACCTTCGCCTGAAGAGTCAGATCCGACAGCAGCGCGCAAGGCAGGTTAGTATAAATACGATCGAGCCTAGATGTGCGTGTACTCCCGTCGCTGCCCCACCCGCGTCTAGTCGGGTCTGGTTGGTAAAACCTGCCCACATCCCACATGTAGCCCCGAAGTACTGAGTATGCCAGCGGCCCCCAGGTTCCCAAAGCCCCCCGTCATCGGCCCATCGCCCCCCCTCCTCCAAAGCAAAATTCCAATCGCCCCCAATCACGTTGGCACATGTCGCGGCCGAGGGTGACGCACTGCACGCATCGCTGAGCACCTGTCGATGCAGCGGGCGCCCATGGCAAGTATTCGGCATGTGCGCGTTAGCCACGCATAGCGACCCCTTGGGGCCATCGCACAGCGAGAGCAGCACTCGTCCCTCTCGCGGAGTCCAATGCTGGATGCGAGTGAAACATGATGCAAACGAACTCTCAATAATCGTGATGATGCCTCCGTCAGCGGAAGCCGCGCACATCGAAGCACCGGCGTTGCTCCCGCGCATCTGCTGTCGCAGACCCCCCCCCCCCCCCCCGCATGGCCCTGGCACCCCTGCGCGCGCGCAGTGTCATATCGGTCACACAACTGCACGACCTTGCGATGCCATTGCGTAGCTAACTCCTCTCCATACCGTGCTGCTGCGCTCCAGATCACCATGGGGAAAAGAACGGGTGGGGGAGCAAGGCAATTCCGTAATATCCGCATCATCATCCACGCCTGAACTATCAGACGAACTGTCATCCGTCGTAGATGAGGAGGGGAGAGGAGGAGGAGAGCTGAAACATAGCAGCGGCGCAATCAACCGCAGGAGATCCCGCGGTGCATTCCGTCGGCGCAACGGTCGCTGCGTTAGTGCACGCGGCGGCCCGATGCGAATTCAAAAGGGGCGTCTCATTGCCACCTGCGCAGCCTCGTGCAGGTTCGCCTTCTCAGGCGTGAGGCTGAACTCGCCCAGCGCGGCATCATCGAACTCAGCCTGCACGTCGTTGCTGCCCTCCACGACCGTGATGTGGGCACATTGAACGGGGTCTTCATCCGCGCGCAGGATATATGCATCTCCACCAGCCCATTAGACCCAACAGCAAAGCGACCGTTCAATATGCTGTCAAGTTGCTGGCGGAGCCTACCCATCGAGAGGAGCAGACGCCTGTCCTTCAGCGCGAGGTCGCGTCTCACCTTGAGAGCGAATTGACCGCCCTTCGGATCGGGAAACTGCCACCCTCGATCTTCTGGAAGTTCGAGAGGAAGTCTGGGGCCGCCGAAGCGTTGCAGAACTCAAAAATCGCTTCCCGGTTCATGCCGAAGGCCTTGATGACCACGGTGTTCTGCGAGCTCTGCGGGGCGCAGCGGTGCCGTGCCACTTCAGCAGCACGACGAAGTGTCGATTGCATGAGAGGGCGAGTGAAGCCGAGAAGCATCAGACGCGATGCTCCTTCCTGCTGCTGAGAGCTGCTAAGTGCCGAGCTGCTTCCTGTAGAGGATCGCGTTGACGACGGGCTCCTCGCACGACGACGTCGAGCCGAGGGGCCTTCTTCAGCACCGTGATGAGGATGCTGAACGTCGGAGAGCTGGGGCTCCAACTTCGCAACCGTCTCCTCGAGCTGCGACACGCGCACTTGACGTGTTGCTTCTGCTGAGACGTCTGCCATTGCATCACAAGCACCTTGATACTGTTCCATGCTAGCCTCGAGGATGTCCAACCGCGCAGCCATCTGGTTGTAGCCCTCACGTGATACTGAGACCGACGACGAGAGCTCAGCCTGGATCGCATTCAGCTTTGTGTCCATGCTCGTGAGTGAGAAGATCATCGACTTCGCCCATTATGGCGCTGCCTCTGCAGCCATGTCTGAGCGCGTGTGTGCGAAAAGAAACCTGGGGAAAGGCAGCTGGAGCGCTAGAGGGCCTCTCCCTCCAAACAGCTCGAGCCAGCGCCTGGCACACTGCCGAAGCTAATCGCTGATTCTCGTTCCCCCGAACCTTCGCAGCGTTTAGCCTTGAGCCAAAATTGCTACGGATGATGATGATGATGATGCTGATAATGTTGTTGATGGTGATGAAAGTGATGATGCTGATCCATTTCGCTAGCCAGAGAAAACGTGGTCGTCGATCTTGTGATCATCTCAATCATCACATTGCACCGGTCAATGACTGGACTTCTTGAACCCAACGCGGACCGGATGCTTCCAAACTCTAAGCGCTTTCTGCGCTGTCTGACTCCCTGAGCGCCTTCATGATGGCCGATGCCGGACAAATCGTGGCGAAAACCTCGCTCTCGTCGCCGCCCAATAGGAACAGTCACAGAATGTGCCGATGAGGATGGAGAGCGACCTGACTGTGATGGTGGCGTGGTGAGCGGCGGAGTAGATAGCGCGAGTGGCTCTGACGACGGCGTCGCGCAGCGCACGTCGACGTTTATGATCGATGCATTTGTTGAACAGGACTTCTCTGTCCTGCCATAGTCAACTGCGGAGTGGCCGCCCAGCTACCGATCTCGCACGCGACTGCGTCGATGTCGACCAGGGGTTCCACCAGAGTCGCCGGCGTCGGCGTCGAGCGCTCCGAAAAAAAACCCTCGCTGAAGCCGCGGCGCCAGGGCCGACGGCGACGGGGTCAGAGAGCCAGTAGTCACTATAGTCGTCGGTGACTCCAGCTGCGAGCTGGATACTTTGCGGCGGGTCGTCGACCTCCCATGCAAAAGAGCCCTCTGTGGAACGCGGCTGCTGGGCGTCATGCCTGCCTCGCTGCTGTCGGCGCGCTCCAGGAGCAGCCAGGGTCGCTGGGGCCCCCCGGTGACGAAGGGTGCCACTGCCCTTGGTGCCCGTATCTGCTGACCGAGAAACCCACCGCCCATCGGTCTGGAATCTGCGACGCCGTTGCTGTAGCAACCGTGTGCGCACACGGCTGCTTACCCACTCATGTCGTTGTAGCAGCCTTGTTTCGATTGCGTCCTCTGATGGGGGCGCGAGCCGTTCCTGGCGGTGCCGATGTTCCCATTGCGTCTAGCCACTCTGGTACTCGTCCTCCTCTGCCTCAACCAACTCTCCAGACTTCTGCAGCTAGCGCCTTCTGTGCTTCACAAGTTCGACGAGACCCGAAATCCTGGGTTCGTGTGTCCCCTGTTGAGCGGGCCCGTCTTTTTCCCGGAAAAGGCCCCAGAATGCTCGAGAAGCGTGAAAACATATCAGTTCCTAACGCCCCAGGGCGGGACAAGAGTGAAAACATATGGGTTGCCCCGGGAAAGGGGAAGCGCGAAAACACATGGGTTCCTAACGCCTAGGTGCAATGCTTGTTTTCACGTGCCCAGATCGTGATGATGTCTCGAGCGAGACGCTTGATGTCACGTGTCGAGGTTGCCCAGGCGGATGTCTCGTATGAGGAGGTGTTGAGAACGTCTCGAGCGAGACACTTGTTTTCGCGCGTCCAGGCCGTCCAGGCAGATGTCTAGCATGAGGATGTGTTGAGGATGTCTAGATCGAGACGCTTGTTTTCGCGTGTCCAGGCCGCCCAGGCGGATGTCTTGTATAAGGATGTGTTGAGGATGTCTCGAGCGAGACGCCTGGTTCCACGTGTCCAGGTCGCCCAGGCGGATGTCTAGAAAGAGGAGGTGTTGAGAACGCGTGTTTTCACGTGTCCAGGTCGCCCAAGTGGATGTCTAACATAACTATGGGCTGAGAACGTCTCGAGCGAAACGCTTGTTTTCACGTGCTCAGGTCGCCTAGGCGGACGTCTAACATGAAAATGTGTTGAGGATGTCTCGAGCAACATACTTGGTTTCACGTGTCCGGTTTGCCCAAGCGGATGTCTGGCACGAGGATGTGTTGAGGATGTGGTGAGCGAAATGCTTGTGTTCGCGTGTCCAGGTCGCCCAAGCGGATGTCTAGCACGAGGAGTTGGGCAAGACGTCTCAAATGAAACGCTTGTCTCCAACACGTTCCGTAGCGTGTCCCCTTGGCACGCCCCGCGGTGCGTCTCCGTGGCACGTCCCCTGGCAAATCGCCTGGCGCGTCCCCTGGGACGTTCCGTGGCGGGTCCTCCTGACTTGTCCCCCTGTCAATTGGCTTTGAGGCAACTACTGTCCAGATCAGTTCGGTCAGCGGATGTCAAAGAGGACTCGATCCACAACACTATAGAGCACAATCGCGGCATGGCGCAACGCAATTCAACACGGCGCAGCACAGCACAGCTCTCGGCACGGTACATCAGTATCGATACAGTCAGCATTGCAACCTGGCACGTTCCCTGGTTCGTTCCGTGGCGCACGTCGCGCGATGCGTCCCCTGGCACGTCCCGTGGCACGTCCATTGGCACGACGTCGCATGGCGCGTCCCTCGGGACGTTCCGCGGCGCGTCCTCCCAGCATGTCCCCCTGAGCTCTGGGGCAGCTGCTATGTACTCAGGCAACTCGAGGTTAAGATCCAGATCAGTTCGGTCAGGACTCGGATGGTAAGGAGGACTCGCTCCACAACGCTATAGAGCACAACCGCGGCATGTCACAACGCAATTCTGCACCCGCAGCACAGCACAGCCCTCGGCACGGTACATCAAGATTGCTACACTCAGTACTGCACTTGCCCGTCGCCCAATCAGGTGTAACTGAAACGTTGCCATGTCTTACATTCTATATTGATGTCCAGGTTCGTGGGTCGATCATGTTTCTGCTCTAGCGTTCGCGCCCCCCGTTTCCTGGGTGTTGCTCATTTCCTTGGGTCGAGGTCTTCCTCCCCATGCCCCCTCCTCCTCCTCCTGAACCCGCTGCCTCGCCGAGCTCGGGGTGCCATACCTTCTCGCGCCTCTGCCACGGCGCCTCGGGGGGAGGGGGGGGTCCGCCCACAAGGGAGGAGGCTGCGGATGAGAAACAAGGAATGGATCGGAGGGATAATGAGAGGTCTGGGGGTGGCAGCAGAAGGACGGAAAGAAAGGATGCCATCCTTCTCCTCCCCCTGCGAAACGGGGAACCACGTTGCGGCCCAACGGGCGTTCCGAGCGGACATCAGGGCCACGGAAGGGCCTCCCCCTCGAGTGGAAGCAGCTGGGCAGGAGGGAGGTCAAAGGGGAAGGGAGAGGGAAGGCAGGGCAGATGGAGGGAAGGGAGAGAAGTAAGGGAGGAGAGGGGGAGGAATAATAAGATGGAAAGGGGGGGCCAGGGGGCGGGGCGGCTGGCCATCAATAGGCGGCTCACTGAGTTGACCCCAACTTCTGTTTAGCTGATACGCCTCCCCTCTTTGTTTCAGAACTGCACCTCCGCAACTCTTCGTGCGACAACTATTCTGGATTGGTCGGTTTGGGCTGTGCTTTGCACAAACGAACTTGCCATCAAAACAACTTCCGCGATGAATCCCCCATGTGTGCCAATCTGATCCGTGTTGCTCATTACAGGCAGACAGGCAGAGGCCCGCTCAAACCACAAGGGTTGGTCCATTATCTACATGTCAACTTGATTCAACCTTCTCGCAACGATATCGTCAATTGAGGTGTTGAGGTGCATTCGAATCGGACCACAGCACTATGAATACCCTTCATTGTTCGACGTTGCTCATTCACCATACGTCCACATTGCGTCCAGATCGGGGAAACCTCACATCTCAGTATGTGTTATGTCAAACAGCGCGCTTGGCGCTTGGCCCTGAAACCAACGGGTGCACGCTCCTCTCATTGCCGAGGCCTGCGGCCGCGCCTCGGAACCCAATTTTGCAGCCGCATTCGGTAGCTCCTCCTCCTCCTCCTCCTCCACCTCCCCTTGGGCCCCGTCACAATCGAACTGACCTGTCCTGGAGCACGATCTTTCCTGGGGTCCCAATCGAACCGCGGCGACGACTGCCGAGGGCCCCCCAGGAGGAACAGAAAACACAATATAAACATGCAAACTCAGAAATCCTACGTTGGGTCCTCTTCCGTCAGTATCCCTCGAGACTCCTCGACCCTCGAGAATCCTCGATGCTCGAACCTCATCGATCCTCGAGCCTCCTCCTCGGCCGAGGCGACTGGTCGGTTGGAACGCGGTCTCCGCTGCGCGAGGACATCCAGGGAAGTCTGGGAAAGGTCCACCAGAGACCTCCGAAGACCAGGGAATCCCACCAGCCCTCTGGGCTTAGGTGGTATAACGCGCTTGTTCTTCTCTCTTCCACTGGAACCCCTCCCCCTACCCCCTCCCCTGGGCCAGGAAGGGGGGGGGGTACCGAGGCGTTAGAGCGTCCAAGATGGCCCAAGATTGCTCCAAGAGGGCTTCGAAGTCGCAAGATGGCCTCCAAGATGGCCCATGCTACTTCAAAATGGGTCAAGATAGCCTCCGACATACCCCCAAGAGGCCCCAAGACAGCCTCAAGACGGATCCAAGTGCCCTTCGAGCCCTCCGCGGCGCCCTCCAAGATGCCAAAGCCGTTCAAAAGCCTAGGGAAAATCATGTGTTTGGCATTATCGCCTTTTCGCTTCCGATGGGCTTTGGAAGCCTCAAGATGGCCCAATGATGGCCCAAAAGAGCCCCCAGGAGGGGCCCAAGAAGGCCGAAGACGGCCTCAAGAACGCCCAAGAGGCGCCCAAGAGCGCTCCAAAAGGGCCCCAAGATGCCGTTTGAGAGCCTCCGAGGGGCGCCCCGAATTTCCATGGTGCCCAAGACGGCCACAAGAGGCCTTCCAGACACCCCAAAGAGCCCCAAGAGTCGCCCAAGAGGCGCCCAAGAGCGCTCCAAGAGGGCCCCAAGATGCCGTTTGGGAGCCTCCGAGGGGGCGATGCTAATTGAGGGACCTCCTCTTTTTGAGCCACGGGGCCCAAGATGACCCCAAGAGGCCTCCCAGCCTCTCCTCAAAGACCCTCCACCCCGCCCTGTTTGGCCCAATATGGCTCCAAGAGGGCCCTAGATATGCAAATATGGTTTTCAAACTGGCCTAAGATAGCCAAGCATGGCTCAAGATAGCCTCCGACAGACCTCCAAGAAACCTCAAGACAGCCTCAAGATGGCCCAAGATAGCCGAGCATGGCTCAAGATAGCCTCCGACAGCCAATAGCCGAGCATGGCTCAAGATAGCCTCCAAAGAGGCCTCAAGAAAACTGGCAATCAATTCTGGATGGGCTGGTGGGGAGAAGCGTCAAGAATTTCTAGCATGTTATCCCGGCTGGCCGGTCGGTGGCGGCCGCCCCGCGGCCTCGCACTCGCCCCAAAGGGGTGGCAGCTGTGCCTGGACGCCGCGGTGATCGCCTCAGCCACCGCGCCGGTTCCGCGTCTGGCCGCTGGGCCGCCTCGCGCCGCCAGCCCCCCGGCCACCGCGCCGGTCGCTCGGGCGACGGCGCTCCGCGCCGCCGCGCGGAGTAGGATGGAGTGGCGATGCTTGTCAAGAGTGGCGGGAAATCTGCCGACCCTGTCGGCGTGTGGACCCCCTGTGGGCGTGCGCTCAGTCGACGCATCCGTTGTCCTCTTTCCCTTTGTTCTCCGTCGTCCCCTTTCCCTGCACCCTCCTCTTCAAGCCCGCCAGCGAGAGAAAACCGTAGCAACGTCGTACTTAAATCGAATGGACGCTCCTTCCCTTTGATCCCTCCCCCGCCGAGGGGGGGTCCCGGGGGGGAGGGGACCGGGGAGTCAGATACGCATCCGCCACTGGGCATCCCCGAGCCCCAAAAAGCGACAAGAGTGCCCTAAGAGGCCCGCAAGAAGGTCCAAGAGTGTCCTGGATCGCCGAACGATCTGTCCAAGAAGCCTTCACGGCTTCCAGATGGGTCGAGAGGCGTGCAAGACGCCCCCAGAAGCATCCAGGATCACTCCCAAGACGGCCCCCGTGAGGCAACATTCATTGATTTCCTATACGTTTTGGAACGATTTGGGTTTTCTGGCCTTTTCTGCTTCCCGACGATCCAAACTGGCCCAAGAGTCTTGCAAGAACACCTCGAGACGGCCCCAGGGGTCTCTTTGAGAGAGTCCCACAAATGCCCAAGAGCAGTCTAAGACAACTCAAGACGCCTTCAGGACGGCCCAAGCAACCCCCAGGAGCGCTCCAAGAGCGTACTGCCCAAGAGGCCCCCAAGAAGGGCCCCAAGCAGGTCCAAGAAGACGACCACGAACCGACATTGCGAGCTTCCCGCCCCAAGAAGCCCCCAGAAGGCCCCACGAGCTCCTCAAGGGGCCCGAAGAGGCCCCCAACAGACCCCAAAGAAGCCCAATAGAGGCCCCAACAGGCCCGAAAATATCCAAGAGGCCTTTCGACCACAACCCTAGCACGGTGGCGAGAAGGACCGCAGGCCACAAGGCTCCCTGTCTGTCTCTGCTACGACTCCATCGGCCCACATGCGGAACATCTCCTTCGCCTTCTCCTGCTCCCTTCCACCTTAATCCCCCTCCTCCTCCTCCTCCTCCTCGTATTCGTAGTCGTAGTCGTCGTCTTCAGGCTCGGCGGCACAGGCCGTAAGGCCTTAGCAATATGATGAGTACGAGGAGCAGTCATGATGTCCCCGCCCGCCCTCCCACCGACACATCCTCACTCAAATACTTTTGGCAATCGCAGCCTCGCGCGCAGCGACGAATTGGCGATCGCGGCCTCGCGCGCAGCGACGAGGCGGAAAAAGTCCCCAAGCGGCGAGAGCGCGCGCGGCCGGCCCCTCAGAGGTGGGGCAGGGATCCGAACGACCTACATAGTTACCATGGAATGGGCAAACTCCACCAACCATCACAACGCGAGTCCACAGCAAAGAGCTGGTATGTAGGGCGAGCAAAGGGGAAGGGTGCGAGTGGCAGGTGTTATACACCAGCCGATGTCCGCCCCGCACCACGAGGACACCGACGTACCTCGCGCGAGCAACGGCGCGCAGCGGGAAATCCTGCCCGTGGAAGGGAGGATGACCTCCGACCGAGGGTACCCTGGGCGGCCTTGACGGAGGCACCAACGCACGACCACCGCGCGGCAGCAGGTAACGCGCAGGGGGCGGTCAGGGGAGCCGCAGCAGCAACGGCGTTGCACAGCTGCGTGGCGCACCATGGGGAGGACCCAACACCAAGCCCTGCAATACAATGCGAGTGGGGGCACCAGCCGAAGGTGCACCAGCCGCAGGGGTGGGGCAGCACCGAAGGAACCAAATGCCCGTAGACATCGGACAAAGGAAGGGGTGACATGCACCGCACCCCGAAATCCACGAGCCAGCCACCCCACCGTAAATCCAACGTAACGGTAAGGAAAACTAAATACACGACCATCGGCGTCAACCCAGGAAGAGAGACTGTGCGAGGGCGGGGTCCACAGGCGCTGCGCCCCCGCAGTGGCGCGGTGACAGAATTAGCGAGCACTGGGCCATGACTGCGGCGAGAAGCCGAGACCCCAACAATATGGACGGAGAGAGAAATACGGACGAAACAGCGAGCATCTCAGGATCAGGCCCAGACTCAGAGATCGAGATTAGCCTCGCGCTCACGGAGCATCGCCCTCAGAGCGGCATCATGCAGACGATTGCGAAGTTCCTCCGCCGAACGCGCGGCGCAGGTGCCCGGCATTTCGGGCTTCGATCCTCCGACGGAGGAGCGGTTGCCACAAACCTTGCGGACACGGGGCCTCCAGGGGTCGTCGTGCCCGCCAGCGACATGACTGGACAAGGGACGGGCCATCCCCAGAGGGCAGACAAAGGTCAGTATCCCCCGCCGCATTGGGCCATGCCGGCTGCTGGACCACGAGGAAAAGAGGGATGCATGAAGAGAGGATGGGCCAGGAAGGATTCCAAGCTTGCCGAGGTCGACGGCAAGGAGATCCGGCGTCTCTGCATACTGCTGCCGCTTGTTCGCACCTCCTGCCCAGGGCCCGACGTCGAACAAGGAATAAATGCGCCGAGTCCAGGGAGAAAACGAGTGGATAGTGGACGCGTGTTTTCTCTGGACGGCATCCATGCATGCCGCGGCCGCAATGTCCCGATCCTTGCCTCAACTGGGGCCCATGTGACACAAGCAGGGGAGCCGCGCATCGCCGCCTCTAAGCAGGTCGGGCCACGCCTGGTGGGTTCGAAAAACATGGAACCCATGGAGTCTCAATGTCCAAAAGCTTCGGGGACGCGCGGTAGCGCAACAGGTCATCAGAGCCCACGCGCCGAAAATAGCAACTCATATCCCCTCCATGGCACCTGGCAAGCGTACACACCCCTCGAGATCAGACCCCGAGAACACCCGTAGCCACGCGGGGTGCAGGGGAGGTGTTCCAGAACCTTGATCCGCGTCCTGATGGAGGGGGCATGGCTTTACAACTGGCTATCACCATCCTATTTTAGCAGACGTCGTATATTGCCGAACCGCCGTCGCTGAGCAAATCCCCTGCACGCTGCCTGGAAAACTACAGACACATGCCAAGGGCGTATGGTATTCGATTCACTGCCATGCACCATCAATAATTCCCATCGGATCTTCCCCGATGCCATCGGAATCCGTTCCCAAATGCCACGGGCAAAGAACTGGTCGGCGACAAAACAGTGTTGGGGTTGCTGGGTTCCTGCGGTGTCTGTCCCAACGCTCGGACGCTTGCGACACCCGACTGCCATGTGCAGGAAGAGGTTGGACAAATTTGCCATGGCTCCGTTTGGCAGCTGTTTGCAATGATTCAAAACTGTGCGGAAGATTACAATGGTTTTCAGATGCTTCTGCAAGTGATGCTTCTGGATGAGAGAGATTACGGGATGGGAAGGCCCTCCAGAAATAGCCTGACAGTGGAGGGCGATCGCGAATCCGTGGACGCAGCTCGTCAGGCCCTCCTCCTCCTCCTCCTCCTCCACCTCCTCCTCCTCCTCCTCCTCCCCCTCCTCCTCCATCTCCTCACAAGGGGACGGGAAGGAAGAGGCGGGAGCAGGTTGGGGAGGAGTGGAGGACTGGAGGAGGGGGAGGTGGACTGCCGCCACGCGCGCCCGCCGCTCGGCCGATCCGTAGTTCGCCGTCGCTCGGCCGCTTCTCGGCCGTCGCCCAGTTTCGCTCGCGGGCCGGCGCCGTCGCTTGTCCTGCCGTTTCCCCGTTTCCCAGTTGCCGTGGCTGGCATGCGGGCAGCCTCCCCCCCCTAGGCCACAGAACCATGCGCTTCGCGCTCCGCGCCGCGCGAGGCATGTCGCACCCTCGCGCCGTCCATCCAGAGGAGACTCACTCGCCAACCCAGGACGCAAGGCGACATCATCTACGCGCACCTGCGGGTGGCCTGGGCCAGGCCTCCTCCCGCAGCCTCCCTCCCTCACCTCCTCCTCTACCTTCAATTTCTTTGAGGAAATGCCCACTGGGATTTTTCGGGTGCTAGTGCAGTGCTTTGCTCCAGGTGATCCCCTCCCCCTTTCCCCTGACTCCCTCTCCCTCCTGCCCCTCTTCCTCCTGCTTCTCTTTCTCCTGCTTCTGATCCTTGTCCTGCACATGCTAACACCAGCTCTCTGCCACGCTGATTGCCGCAGATATGGGCTCGCCACCAAGGCTGCCGTAGCCCTGGTCCTGGAAGGCCGTCTCCTGACTGGCAAAAGAAATAACGAAAGCGTCCATGGAAACATCGCGCGGAAGGCATGGACTGCCGCAAGAAAGCGTGGTCAAGGATGACAACGCCGACCGCGGCGTGACGAAATTGAACACGCGCTCAAGCGACGCATCTTGCGCATCAAGGTCGTTGCGCGTGTACCACTTCGGTTTAAAAATTAGTCGGACGAAAGACCCAACCATATGCAGGCGTGAGTACCGCAATTGTGATTCATTTTTTCGGTGGTGATCCCTGTGAGGCAACGAGCCGTGCCAGGGGTGTGCCGAAATGAGTGGCGTGGTACACAAAACGAACGAAAACGATTGATCTGAAAACGTAAGGATACTGAGCGCGGGTGAATCTGAGCGCGAATGCGTCTGACTGTGAATCAATCTGCGCGCGAGCGAGTCTACGCGCATGAATGCGAGTATGACAAAGCATGGTGTAATTGTACATGAACGCCAACCGTTTGAGAATGACTGCTTCCAAGTACTCCTGACGCTGGGGGTGGCCGCCGCAAGGAGCTCCCCCAGGACTCCCCGACGGCATCGCCCGCGCGCTGCGACGCCAATGTCGCCGCACCCCCCCGCGAGGATCGCGCCCGCCCCCTCCCCTTCATTGACTCCCTCTTTGCCTCTT
>CAUYUJ010015061.1:564004-626504 GCA_963575745.1 Prorocentrum cordatum
AAGAAAAAGGGCGATGGAGTCAATCTGGGCGGACCCAAAAAGGCAATTAGCGAACTCGCGCTCGTGGCTTCGATGGCTGGTTGTCCAGCCAGCTGCGATGGTCTTCATTATTGACCACTGCCAAGCAGGACTGTACTTCTTGATCGTATCAAGACACTCCCCCCACCGCTCCGCCACCCCGCCCACGACGCTATCAACAAAGCCCCAAGCGTTCAGACGCTTGGAAATAGCGACTTCAAGTTTAGTGGGGAGGAGACAGAGGCGGAGGAAAGAGGGGGCCGTATGCTGGGGCTTGGGCTTCTTGCCCACCGCTTGCGCCGCGCGAAATACCATGCGGCCTGTTGCATGCAAGGCTCCCCGCTGGACAATCGGGATGCCACAGTGGGGTGGGCGATTCACTAATTCTGCGAAATGCTGGGCGATCCCCTGCTTCTGGATCCAGCAGGGTGCGCTCCACTCTTTTTTGATCCATTCTTCGATGGGGCAGGTCAGCGGCGCCGATTCGCGCCACCTGTCGAGCTCTGCTGCCCATTCAGTGCTCGTGAGAGTGGAGCAGCTGCAATTACTAGCTGCTCCTAGGATCAGGGCAGACTGAGGGGCCACTAAATCGCGCCCCGAGAAAGAAAAAACATCAGCTTTGCAAAACGAGCAGGCCCTACGGCAACCAGCACGGACTTGACGAGAATGCGCTTCAGCTGTAGGTTGGTCTCCAGCTCGCTGCGCAGCTTGTGCTGCTCGGGCAGCACGTAACTGAATGGCTCGTGCATGTTTGTCGCCAGGTCGATATGGTAGGTGCTGAGGCTCATCTCGAGTTTGACGGGCGACCACGGGCATGAGATGTTTCACGTATGTCCACTTCCGCGCAGGCGAGAACCTTTCCAGTCCATTCGCGTTCATGAGGCTGTCGAGTATGATATTGTAACCGTCCTCCGTGGAGACCACTTCTGGGATGCGCTGCGCTTCCTCTGGGATGTTCTGCTTGGCTCTAAAGGAGGCGTGGCTGATGGAGAGGTCGCTCAGGCGCGACTGGGCCATCCCCACTGGGTCCATGGCAACAGAGAGGTGGTTGTCCGTGACAATCAGGTAATGCTCTGGCGTATTTACAAAGAGTCTATCGATGGTCGCTGCTGTGTATTGCTGTCTGCTGAAATATGTTGGCCCCTCCGTTCTGATCTCCTGCATAGAGTCAAATAGGGAACGCCAGCGGGCTTCAGCATGTTGGTATGTATGATGTGTCCGTAGCTGGGCCTGGTCAGGTACCGGGTAATCATAGGACATCGGAACGCCTTCACGGATGTTGATGTCACCTATCGCGATGAGCGTGTGCTCAAGATGATTGCTGCTTGCCCATTGAATATTTTACATCCATCTGCTATTGATAACATTCTTATCGTTCAGGGAAATGTTGTAGTTGTGGACATTCATGATGCACATCTGGTAGCGTAGCTCCTGTTGCTTAATTGACAGTTGCGTGACCCTGACTGGAGCAAGCACTTCAAATTCAAGAGACGGTCTGGTATCTGCATCGCTGGTGAGCCACGGCACCAGGAATGCCACTCCACCCCTTTGTGCATTGCCAGCGCGCTCAGCATCGGGTAATTCAGATGAATACTGTGATGATTCTTCCGCCCGTGAGCGAAAGACCTTGTAATTGTATGGAGAAGAGGCAACCATAACTTCTAGCTGCTGTCGACCACCATGCGTCTCCTGAATCATGATGAGAACGGATGCCTTCATGGACCTCTCCATCTTGCGCAGCTTGTACTTGCGGCGACGATACTTGTAGTAGCACAGGTCAAGATAATTCCACGATATTACTTGGCCACGATGATCTCTAGCCTGTTGTAGCCACGGGCTCCAGCGCTTATTAAATAGACCACCGCGATGTATCTGTGGCCAAGATGAGCTGTTGAAACTGATCTGTAATAGTGATCTTGTCGATACCCATCTGGTGGGCGACTGCGATGTTCCACCTGAGTTTTGTGGGTGCGCTGGCGCTGTCTCCAACCTCGAGAACCACAAGGGGAATTGAGCTGCAAGAGACAATACCTTCGTCTGGGACTCTTCTGAAGTGGTGATTGCCGTACTTGTCCGCCAGGAGCCTGACCAATCTCTTCGTTTGTAGCTCTCGCCGAAGTGTTTTAGGAGACTTGTCCGCGTTGATGTAAAGGGGGGTGAGCGCGCCAGAAGTGTTTGGAACCGAGAAATTACGCCACTGACCTCCTGCTCTGAGATTCCGTGCGGGTGAAAGACTGCGTGAGGTGGCTGCTGGTCCACCATGGACTCTGAGGAAGAAACGCCGTGCAGGAACGTCGCCGATGAGCTCGACATCGTTGGTGGAGACGCCTGCTGCATTGATCCAGGGTTCAAGCGCTCGCTTGACCTCTGCGGGTTGCATGGCCGATGGCGCTCCAATAGTGTAGAGATGGGGGTCTGGAGGTCGATCCCAGACTGCCAGAGCTGCCATGTCAAAGGCGGGTAAAGTAGCTTCCGCCATTGCCAATTGCGATTGAATCCGTTCCACGTCTTGCCGCATTTGTTGTTGTTCCTGCTCCACTGTGTGTGTACGCTGGTTGAGTTCTCGTACTGAGGTGTCGAGGGCGTCCATCCTGCCGCCATGCTGTCGAACGTGTCCGAGTACGAGCTGAAGTTCGCCTTGAAGGGCTTGCTGGGCGTTGCGAATGATGGCCTCGGATTCGTTCTGGAGCCTGGCGGTGGCGGACTCGATCTGGGAGGTGAAGAGCTGGCTGAGGCGCTGCTCCAGCGAGCTGTCGTCGTGCACGAATCCATCTCCAGGTGGGGTAGCCTCGCCCGCAATTGGAGTCGCTGGTGCCATTCCTGCAGGCGTTGCAGTAGGCGTGCCGGATGTTGTAGCCGCCTCTTCTGCAGCACGCGCGGGGGAGACCCCGGAAGCTGGTCCCGGTGGAAGCTGAGACCCCGTCCACGGGTCCTCTTTTTGTAGTGCATCTTCGCCTCTCGGATCGGTTCTTGAACTGGCTGCCCTTGCTGCTGTCGCGGTCGAGGGTCCTCCGCTGCGCGTTGCCCTGCGCGTAGGCGTAGTAGCTGTGGCTGTGCCTGCTCGGCCCGTACGTGGGGGATGAGCTCGTTGAGTATGCCCGCTCTCCTGTTCACGGAGGGCTTCACGTTCACGTTCAGCTCGCCGTCTATCCCGATCTTGAGAAGGAGGGCGTTCAGATCTATGCTTATCACTTCGTTGACCTCTGTCACTACGAGAGTGGCTGCCGTCTCCTCTGCCCTTGTCCCTGCGATCTCGTACTCGCTCTTTGCGTGGCCGTCGACGTCGATCCTTGGAAGCTGAGGAGGAACTGCTGCCGCTACTTTCGCTGGATGCCATTGCGAAATACTCTGCCGTTGTGGGAGGTCAGGCGGGACGCTGTGCAGCGCGGTGTCGTTGTAGTCGTTGCAGATTGTGGGTCGCTTCTCGCCAGCGACCTGGGACACGATATGGAAGCCGTCGAAGCTGATGCTGTTCTGGCTCTTCGTCAGGAGGTACTCAACTGACGGAATGAATATGGAGGCGCACACAGTAGCGAGTACTATGGCAAGAACACTTGGGCGGCCGCTAGCCCCTGGTTGTGGCGGCAGAAGAACTGGAAGCTCTGATGGGAGCCTACCCCGCTGAGGCAGTGGAATGGAAGCCATTTGGCCCTTGAGCCAAAATGGCTTGAGCCAAAATGGCTTGAGCCAAAATGGCTACGGAATGATGATGATGATGATGATGATGCTGATGATGATGATGATGATGATGATGATGATGATGATGATGATGATGGTGCTGATGATGATGATGATGATGATGATGATGATGATGATGATGATGATGAGACGAGGGGAGGAGGGAGGAGGAGGAAACGCGGGGCGCTGTCTCTTCAAGACGAGGACCCAACACCACAGGATGGTTGGGAACAACATCGCACAATGCATGAACCCAATCTGCCAGCATGCCATTACCGCAAAGGTCAAGGGCCACAGGTTCACTCGATCGGTGAAGGTGTAAGTAAAAGAACTGCGGCTCGGGCCTCGGCAAGGTGAGCCCGAAAGCTGCCACGTATTGTTCCCAACCATCATATGGTTTCGGGTCCCCGTTTTGAACTGACAGCGCCGCGCCCCTCTCCTCCTCCTCCTCCTCCTCCGCCTCCTCCTCCTTCTCCTCCTCCTCCTCCTCCTCCTCCCCCTCCTCCTCCCGCTCCACCTCCCCCTCCCCCTCCTCAATCCCGCTTCGCGTTTCGCCTGAGACCCCCTCCATGTATAATCCTGAAGCTTCGATGTTTCCAGGGACTTCCACGGATTGAGGGAGGATCCTTTTCAGAATGTGCCTCTCGCCTCAGTGCCGCGCACTCTCTTCTTGAACAGTTACAAAAGTTTCACGCATGGAGGGCGGGTCGTTTTCAAAATGTGGTTCTCGCCTCAGCGTCGCGCACATTGTTTCTGCAAGGTTGCAAGAGATTCGCCATGAAGGGCGGGCCTTTTTTCAAAATGTGGCTCTCGCTTCAGCGCCGCGCAGTCGTCTCAACAGTGTACGGCAATTTCAAAATGATGATGTCTGCCGTCGCAAAAGCCGTGTTTTGGTACGATGTAGGATCGTCAGGGCGCGACAATCACATTGATTTGCGATGTTGGCGTCCCACGAACGGTGTTCTGACACGATTCGGGACCGCCAGGACGCAACAGCGACGTATATTCGCGGCGCTGGGATCGCGAGAGTGGTTCTTCGGCATGACTGGAGATGTTCAAACGGTTGTCTTCCAATGGGGCACTGCCCTCGGTGAAACAGAATCCTTGTAGGGACCTGTGCATGGGGAACTTGGACAGACACTTCATTATGACATCGATGATGAGTCTTAGGTTTACACTGGTCCCCCTTCCCCGGCCCCTCCTCCACCGCCTCTTCCTCTCGTCCTCCACCTCACTCCTCTGCTTCTGGCTTCCGCATGCCAATTTCGGCACACCCCTCAGACGCTACGTGGCCCCAGAGGGGGCCCCACCGAAGGCTCCTGCGGCTGCGTTCGCATGACGTGCCCGCGCCCGATTCGGCAAACCCCTCACACGTTCCGTGGCCTCAGAAGGAGCCCCACCGAAGACCCCAGTGGCTGCGTTTGCATGTCGCGCCCGCGTCCAATTCGGCACACCCCTCAGACCGTTCATGGCCCCGTCGGGAGCTCCACCGAAGTCGAAAGAGGCTCTCTGTCGGTGCCACGCTGCTTGGCTCCTGTCATGGCTCTGTCGGTGGCGTGTCCAAGAAAGCCCCGGCGAGGAGGCACAACTCATTGGTTGTACATGGGTTTGGGGCCCATGCTGGCCTCTTGTGTGTGTGTGGGGGGGGAAGGCGGGGGGGGGCTAAGTGACCCCCCATGTGTTAATCAATCCCCCTCAAGATGGCCCCAAAATGGCCCCCAAGGCTCCCGAGAGTGTTCCGGAAGGGCCCCCAGAGGCGCCCAGGCCCCGAGAGCCCCCAAGAGGTCAAAACAATTAGCCTGGCGAAGGACCCAACCATATGCAGTTGTGAATGCCGCAATTGTGCTGGGTGGTGGCGGACGCATGCGGGCGGTGCCACTGGGACCTTCGGTGGAACTCCCTATGGGGCCACGAAGCGCTGTACTGGGTGGGTGAGACGCGGTCAGCAAGACTGTGCTGCGTGGTGGCGGACGCATGCGAGCGGTGCCACTGGGACCTTCGGTGGAGCTCCCTATGGGGCCACGAAACGCTGTACTGGGTGGGTGAAACGCAGGCAGGGAGCAAGGGCTGCGCAGGGTGGTGGCGGACGCATGCGGGCGGTGCCGCTGGGACCTTTGGTGGAGCTCCCTATAGGGGTACGAAGCGCTGTTCTGGGTGGGTGCAGCGCAGGGAACAAGGGCTGTGCTGGGTGGTGGCGGACGCAAGCGGGCAGTGCCACTGGGACCTTTGATGGAGCCCCCTATGGGGCCACGAAACGTGCGAGGGGTGTGCCAGAATGGGGGGTGGAACCGCATGCCAGCGCAGCCACTGGGGCCTTCGGTGGAGCTCCCGATGGGGCCACGAAGCGTGTGAGGGGTGTTCCGTAATGGGAGGTGGAACCGCATGCGAGCGCAGCCACTGGGGCCTTCGGTGGAGCTCCCTATGGGGCCACGAGACGTGTGAAGGGCGTGCCGAAAAAAGGGGGTGGAACCGCATGCGAGCGCACCCACTGGGGCCTTCGGTGGGGCTCTCTATGGGGCCACGATCCGTGTGAGGGGTGTACCGAAATGGGGGGGGGAACCACATGCGAGCGCAACCACTGGGGCGTTCGGTGGAGCTCCCCATGGAGCCACCCACGAAGCGTGTGAGGGGTGTGCCGAAATGGGGGGTGGAACCGCATGCGGGCGCAGCCACTGGGGCCTTCGGTGGAGCTCCCTATGGGGCCACGAAACGTGTGAGGGGTGTGCCAGAATGGGGGGTGGAACCGCATGCGGGCGCAGCCACTGGGGCCTTCGGTGGAGCTCCCTATGGGGCCACGAAACGTGTGAGGGGTGTGCCAGAATGGGGGGTGGAACCGCATGCGGGCGCAGCCACTGGGGCCTTCGGTGGAGCTCCCTATGGGGCCACGAAACGTGTGAGGGGTGTGCCAGAATGGGGGGTGGAACCGCATGCGGGCGCAGCCACTGGGGCCTTCGGTGGAGCTCCCTATGGGGCCACGAAACGTGTGAGGGGTGTGCCAGAATGGGGGGTGGAACCGCATGCGGGCGCAGCCACTGGGGCCTTCGGTGGAGCTCCCTATGGGGCCACGAAACGTGTGAGGGGTGTGCCAGAACGGGGGTGGAACCGCATGCGGGCGCAGCCACTGGGGCCTTCGGTGGAGCTCCCCATTGGGCACGAAACGTGCAGGGTGTGCCAGAATGGGGGGTGGAACCGCATGCGGGCGCAGCCACTGGGGCCTTCGGTGGAGCTCCCGGGCCACGAAACGTGTGCCAGGGGGGTGGAACCGCATGCGGGCGCAGCCACTGGGCCTTCGGTGGAGCTCCCTATGGGGCCACGGAGGGGTGTGCCAGAATGGGGGTGGAACCGCATGCGGGCGCAGCCACTGGGGCCTTCGGTGGAGCTCCCTATGGGGCCACGAACGTGTGAGGGGTGTGCCAGAATGGGTGGTGGAACCGCATGCGGGCGCCGCCGCTGGGGCCTTCGGTGGAGCTCCCCAGGGCCACGAAACGTGAGGGGTGTGCCAGAATGGGGGGTGGAACCGCATGCGGGCGCAGCCACTGGGGCCTTCGGTGGAGCTCCCCATGGGGCCACGAAACGTGTGAGGGGTGTGCCAGAATGGGGGGTGGAACCGCATGCGGGCGCAGCGACTGGGGCCTTCGGTGGAGCTCCCTATGGGGCCACGAAACGTGTGAGGGGTGTGCCAGAATGGGCGGTGGAACCGCATGCGGGCGCAGCCGCTGGTGCCTTCGGTGGAGCTCCCTATGGGGCCACGAAACGTGCGAGGGGCGTGCCAGAATGGGCGTGGGAAGGGGGGGGGGGGGGGAGGAAGGGGAAGAGGAGGAAGGAGGAGGAGGAGGAGGAAGGCGGGGCAACGTCTCTTCAAAACGAGGACCCAACACCACAGGATGGCTGGGGGAAAAAACTCACCCCAGTAGAGTTGCCCTGCCATGAGGGGCAGCTGCAGCAGTGCGAAGGACCTCGACCCAGTCCACGATGCACTGGTACCTGTGCATCCAGCCGTGGCCCTCCTCAACGTCGCACTCCGCCGCCTCGCTGTAGTCCACCACCTCGCCCACGCTGTACTTTTTCCAGCACCGCTGGTAGTGGTCGTCCCGTTTGCGGATGTTCACCTCGAAGCAGCCTGCCACGCCGCTTCCGCTTGGCGTCGGCACCTGAACACACCCCTCGCCTTGGCAGCGGACCAGGGCATTCCTCGTTCATCCCGCCCCTTCGCATCGCCGCATATGCCCCACATGCTCGACAGACGACATACGGCCCGCATATCTGCACCACATGCTGCCTCCGTGTGTCGGGTGCGTCAGGTGGCGCCTCTTCCAGCCTCGGCTGCCTCCTTGGGGGCCGCGATCTCGCCGCTGATGCATCACTCCCCTGGCCCTGGCCCAAGTGGGCCTCGCTAGCTCTCCCAGCTGCCAGCTGGGAAGCCCCACCAGGCTCTGCGCGCCCAGCAGCACCGCGCTCTCCTGCGGCCAGACCCGCAACGGCAGCTCCCACGGCGACGGCAGCCGCCACTGGCCCAGCCCCCGCGACCCCCGTAGCCGTCGACGTGGCCGCGCGCTGTCGTGCTCCTCGTGCCGCTGCGACGCAGGCCTCGAGCGAGCCCGCTCCAGCTGTCTCGTGCACCTCGTCTCCCATGCGCCACGGAGGTGGGCGGCATTCTGCCTCCCACAACTTCTCCCTCATGCGTGCCGTGGCTGCGCGCCTCCCACGCCGCGTACACACCTGCCACCGCCCACGCTGCTCCACCTCGTGCTTTGTCAGCTGGACGAGTGGCTGCTGCTGCCGCCTGCGCCTGGGCCCAGGCGGCCGTGGGGGGGCATCAGGCCGCTCCCCGTTCAACTGCTGGTGCCACCACCCGATGTTCTGGATGGCCCACTTGATCGTCCCCCGAGCTTATCGAGCACCTCCTGCCCGCCGTAACCGCAGTCGTCGTCGGCGCCACACGTCGCCAGGAGGTCCACGGCAGCGTTGCCCCGAGCGATGGCCTGCTGGCCCTCCTCGAGCCTGTTGATCGCGGCCTTCGAACGGTGCCCCTTGACATGCCCCGCGCAGCTTCGGCCCAAACCAACGTCGATCACCTTGTGCCAAATCCTACGCCACAAATCCGCGCGTGCCCGCTTACAGGAAAGGCACCAACGAGCACCTCGAGCCAAACCGTCGACGACCCCCCGGTGATCGGCGTGGATCTTGCATGGAGGCATCACCACCTCCAAGACCTTGAGGAAGGCCCACATCTCCGCTCGCTTAACGGTCTTCTGCACACTGTACTCGGCAACGAGCCCCAGAGCTGGATAGTTGGCGCACCTTCACCATTGATCGCCATAGCCGCCCACCCAGCCTGCGCCCACTTGCTGCCGCCCATCTTCGACCCGTCGCAAACGATGTCACCCGTGAGGTGAGCCTCGGTTCCCTCGTTCGCCACGAAATGGAACTGCCAGTCCACCGACGGATCTCTCACAAGCCCCCTCGTCCACAACAGGCTGTCGACTTGCTGCTCCGCCACGTGCTGCCAGTCTGACTGCCCCTTGTTCCGCACGTCCCGCATCTTGGGGCAAACGAAATACCTGTGATGCGTTGTGCCCACGTCCTCGCCATACGCCAGGCAGATGTCCGTCGGCGTGATGTTGTGCTTACAAGGCTTACTCATGGTCCAGGAGTCGCCTATGAGCACCTTCCTCGCAGCATTCTTCGCATGCTTCAGGAAACTCCTGGCCCCGAACACCGCCCTAGCGGGCTGCAAGAACGGTGCCGGCGCCAAGCTCTCACGCCCTGGCTCTGCTGTCCACTGCGCCCACAGCTGTGCCTCCAGGTCCTGCTGCAACAACATCCCGACGTCATTGGGGCAGGTCTCCAAAAGGTTGAGCAGTTCCCCATTGCGCATCAGGAACATGTGCCACTTCGGCCACTTCAAGCCAGCTTTGCGTATGGACATGATGACAGCACCTGCGGGGCCTTTGACACGCCCCCACTGCGGCTGCATGCCCACTGCGGTTTGCTGCTGCTTCCACGCCATCTGGAGTTGCTCCTGCAGGTCCTCGCGCTCGCTGAGGTCCTGCCGTCGTCCGCTGACACGCTCCTCCGAGATGGCCAATTGCCGTCCGACCTGCACGAAAAACTCCCGCAACTCACCGAGGCTGCCGATGTTGTGATACCCGCGGCCCGCTTCCAGCTGCCGCCCTCCGTCGTCAGGAACGCGTCGCAGCCTCTCACCGAGCAGCTGCCGGAGCACCTGCTGCACTGCGCCCCGCTCGTACCTGCATTGCTTCAGCACCTCCACTCGGCCCACGTAATCCAGGCCACTGGTGTACCTGATCGCCGCCGCTCGCCCCCATCGCGCCCGAGCCCACGATCGTCTGCAAGTAGCTACGACATCAGCCTGCGAGGCCCCCTCGTACATGACACCCACAACCACAGTCGCCCACTCGAGCCAATCGTCGACGCCTTGGTAGTCCACCCCGATAAGGTCGGTGATCCACAGCGCCGTCCAGACACCAAGTGCTTCACCCAGAGCTGCGACATCACCTACAGCACCTCCCCCTGCGAGCAAGGTGCCTTTGGCGTGGGGGTGAGCGAGGGTCTGCACACCAGCCTCTGGCCCTGCGCATTGCTGCTCAGGTCGTGCATGTTGCCCCTGCTGGGCCTCCCACGGCGCTGCTCTCGCCGCTGCTTCGCCCACCGTGAGCTCCCACGCGGCACGTGACCACCGAACCACAGGTGCAGCCGCGACTTCGTACGTGGCCTCCTCCTTCGCGAGGGTCAGCTGCAACGCGAGGCTCTCCGCCCCGCTGGGCCCTGGGATGAGCTTGCCTGCGGCGCGCCGAACTTGCTGAAGCTGGTGTTCAGGCATGCCCGAGCACTTGCACCCATGCAACACCGACCGCATCAGCCCACGCTTGTACAACAATCCCATGCCTCTGGCCATTCCTGTACCTCCTCGCCGTAGTTGAAGTAACCTGGCCGTCCGCCTCCGCATCTTGGCGAAACGCTTGCCACTCTTTGCCTTGGGCGCCGTGCCATTGGAGCCCATATCGACCCCCAGGTATGGACAGGCACGGACAACTGGCGATCCCCTCTGGCTCGTTTCGCCCTGCACGGCGCCCCTGAGCCACCTGGTGCTAGCCGTGACCGCGCCCTTGCCCTTTTCGCCCACGGAGAACTCCAGGCCCGGCCCACCACATCTCGCGATGCTGTCGTCGATCGCCAGCGGGAAAACATCCGCCACCCACTGCTGCGCACCCCTCTGATGGATGCTGAGGTCACCGACGTGCATGCGCCACGTCGCCAGCGGATGTTCAACCACCAATCCGTCCTGAATCACCGTCTTAAGGAAACCACCGAGAACTTGCTGCCTGCAATGATGGCACACACCGTGCGCGTCTCGAGCAAAACCGCGCCCCCCGTGCTGACACGCCGCGCCATGGCAAAACAGGAGCAGACCACCGCCAGAACCCCTGTGTGAAAGCCCATGCGCTTGCCCCGCTCCCACAGGACGTGCAAACTCACCCTCTCGAAAGCCTTCGCCAGGTCCAGGATCGCCGTGATCGTGGCAATGACTGCAGGATATGCGCCCCCAGGTGCGCCCGCTTCGTGAGCTAACAGAACCTCCCACGCCGCGTCCTCAGCTGCGCGCCCGTAGGATGTGCAACCCCACGACCTGTGATTCTCCCTCGCCCACGCCTGCAAATACGGCTCCCTCAGGATTTCCAAGACCCTCGCCAGGGTGGGCGGGAGGCCGATGGCACGGTCGACCAGCTCATTCTTGGGGACGAGGAAGAAAACGATCGTAGCCGCGTGCGTTGGCCAGACCAAGGTCTTCTCTACCTCCCGAAGGATGGCGAGCAATGTCCAGTGCGCGTCGTCTGAGGCGCCCTGCAACATCGACGGGTGCCATATGTCTGACCCGATCGCCGTCTTCTTCTTGAAACTGCGAGCGACCTTCTTCAGCCGATCGAAGTCCCCATCGTTGAAGTCGTTCAGCTCCGCGCGTGTCTCCAACCCCCAGGGCCTGGGAGCTGCCTGCACTTCTTCTCCCACCCGCCAAACTTTATTCCACTCATCCAGTGCGTACTGTGCCCCCTGCAATGGGTCGGCGGAATGAGCTGCAGTTGCCGCCCGCCGCGGTGACCGAACCTCAGCTGACTTGCAAAGCCTGTGGAGGCCGCCTGCCGCGCCCTTCGCCGCCGACTCCAGCTTGGCTGCCCACTCTGTCCTCCTCTCGTTGACCAACTCCTGGTCGAAGCGCTTGGACTTGGCCCGCGCCTCCTCCAGCAGACCCTTCAGGATGTGCTGCTTGTCGGCCCCGCGCCACAGCCCTTCCGCAATCACCTGGCACCTGGCAGCCCAGAACTCCCGATCGGCCTGGTCCACCATCCTCACGTTGCGGGCCGTGCCGTTGAGGCTGAAGAGCCTCTCCTGCGCCAGGACATCGACCAGCCTCTGGGCGTTGGGGCCAGCGTTGACCCTCTTCGAGTGCAGTCGGTCGTAGGCACCCCTCAGGTTGCCCAAAGTCCTCGCAAGCCACCTCCACCAGAGCGCCGCCCCGGTCGGCTTCGGCAAGTTTCGACCACCCATTTTGACCTCCATGATCTGCCAAAGTGGCTCACGCGCCCGCCCTGCCTGCTGACGCTGTGGATCCCACGCCATCCCGCGAAGCCCAAAGGCCTCACGCTCCAGCTTCTGCGTGAAATGGCTCCAGTACTTGGTGGCAGTATCCACCGAGTCGGAAGCCCCCACCTTGTCGTACGCCGGCGGCTCAGGGGCGCAACCAATGATAACCTCGTCCAGGTCCTTTGGCTTCAGCTGGATCCTGGCACGCTTCACCTGGACGCTCAAATCCAGGGCGAGGCCGACTGGCTTGTGCGGCGCCGACGGCCATCCTTCCTGCAGCGCGACCTGGACCACCTTGTCTCGCAAACCCTTGGACACCACAAAATAGCCGATGGTCGAGCTACCTCCAGCTGTGCGGCACGTCCCGCGCACCGTCGTGGGCGCCACTCGCATGGCCCCCGCCTGCTTGATGGCCTTCACCTCCGCTAGGACGCCAGGTGGGTTCTGGAAATCGCCACCTATCACCCACGGCATGCCCGAGCTCTCCATCATATCCACGACCTTCGTAGCAATAGCAACGCTGCGGTTGGAGAGGCCCTCGGCCGTCCACAGGTAGACCGTCGCGATCAGCATGCCTCCCCGCCCCGCTGCTATCCAGGCAATCGCAGCTCGCCCAGCCGAGCCCTCGGGCGAGGCGCCCCAATTGGCTTGGCCAAAGGGATGCGCCATGCCCATGTCCTTCGGCACTGCAAAGCCTACGCCCGCTGAAGTACCTGGTTCGCCTTCACGCCCGATCGTGGGGACAGCTGTGGCACCTCCGATCTGATATCCGCATGCTCTCATGCTGCCTGCAACTCCAGCCCACGCCTCATCCAGCAGCCGATGTTCCTGGAAGACGTAGGCGCGCCGCGCCCGTCGCCCCCCGCCGTCGTCGCCCTTCACCTCGAGCAACTTTTCTTTGATCGCGCCCCAGCTGGAGCCGTCGAGGGTCCACGGGGTGATGTCCTTCCTCCTGCAGACCTCGATCGGCTGTGGGATCAGCAGGTGCCTCTTCGTCGTATCCTGGAGGATCCGCGCGCACCCTGCCCAGCCAACGCCCGTGGTATTCACCTCGGCGTCACACTTTCTCTCGCTGCCCTAGGACAGCGGGGTCCACCCCTCGGCGGTCCACTGACTGCCTGCCCAGCCAGGAACCCGCTGCTGCTGCCGTAGATGCTCTTGCCACAGCTGCACGCCACGGGGAGACGCCATGCCCCAAGTCGGCGCCGTTGAGCACAAAGTACAGGAGACCGCTACCCCATCCGCATCTTCTTCGCCACCTGGGACGCCTGCACCCCGACCAGCACTTCTTGGAAACGCTTGTACCGCTCAGGTTCCTGCACAGGGTCAAGGGCTGGGGCCGCCCCATTGACCCACTGCCTCCCCTCCCCGGTGACCCCCTCAGGCATGTCCACGTCTTCGGCGAATCCTCCACCACTGCCTTCACTGGCTTTGCCCCCACTGCCCCCTACAGGTTGCTCAGGAGGCTCAGCACCAGCATCGCCCTCAGCAGCGGCCGCGGTGATGAGGGCCTCGACCTTGGCCCAGACGATGCTGAAGCCAATGTCCTTGAGGGTGCCACGCGCCTTGGTAACCATCGCCTCGAGCTGGACGCGCAGAACATCAAGGTCGGTCGCTGGGGCCGCAGGCTGCTGCGCCGCGATCTTGGCCTGCAGAGCGAGCTCGTTGGCCTTGGCCTCGGCCTTCGCCTGGCGCGCCTCCTGCACAGCCTTCTGCGCCGCGAGCAGCTCTTTCTGCAGCTTCTCGGCCTGGCGTACGAGCACCTCCTCCTGATGCGTGCGCTTGGCCGAGAGAGCCTGGGCCTCCCGCGTCTGGATGGCGAGCGGCTTCGCCTGGTCCCTGAGGTTGCGAGCCTTCGCGATGTCCCTGTCCAGCTGCGCAATCCCCTCGGTGACATACGTCGGTGGGTCTTCACCCTCGTCGACAGGGAACTCCTGGAGGCACTTTCGTTTCTCCAACAGGACCTCGAGCTCCGCCTTGGGCTTGCCAACTCCCTTTTTCGCCGTGTCCAGGGCCCAGGGTGGAGGACGGGTCGCACACGTCTCCTTGGTGGAGCTATTGTTCTGGACCTGGCCCTTGCCCATGCCACTCTTGCCTGTCCGCAGCCGTCCGCGCGCACGGCAGCTCGTGCGCGTCGCCCAGTTGCTGCCCGTGCCGCAGGCCCCGCATGTCCAGGGTAGGTCGCCCACACTTGGCGTCGCCTCCCCCCCACTGTGCACAGGGCCTCGTGTCCCACTGCTTCTTCTTCTTGCCACAACCCTTGACCACCCAGCCATCCTCGCCGCCCGCCATCGGTGCGCCCCACGCTCCGATACGAACCCACGAGGGCACTGGAGGGTGCTGCAGTGGCAACTCTCACTTGTTGGATAGGAAGGTGGCCTCAAAGCGGAACCTCCCTCACGCTCAGAAATCGCCCCGAAAGACTCGCGGTCGCCGGGACGGTTCATTGCCTTGAGTCAAAATGGCTACGGTCCTCAATCAAAAAGCTCCCAAGAGATCCCCGAGAGGCCCCAAAAAAGGCTCATCCGAGGCACCCAAGCCGCTTTAAGAGGCACCCAGGACCACCAAGAGGCCCCCAAGACGCCCCAAGACGCCTACAAAAAGCAGTCATGCGACATCCGAAGAGACTTTAGGAAAGCACCCAAGAGGCATCTGGCCTTTCTGCTCGCTTTCCTCCTCCTCCTCCTCCTCCTCCTCCTCCTTCGTTTCCTCCTCCTCCTCTTCCTTGAAAATCGGAAGTCGAAACGAGCAGTCAACGTCAAGCACTTGGGCTCGAAAGGTTGCAAGGGCCCTTTTCTACTCCGAACACGCTGTCTCGTGCGTAGTGTGCGTCCGCCTCCTGCTCGACAGCAGAACGCGCGGCGTGCCCGCGGCTTGAGGAGCACACATGAGTAGTGTGGCGCAATCGAAGCACCACGACGAAGATGAAATCAGCGATATGGCACCGCAACCGCCTTGGAGAGGCCGCGCAGCATCCCGAGCACATGCCAGTTCAAAAGGAAGCAGATCGGCCAAGAGGGGGGCAGGCGACAGCATCTGGTGTGTCCAACCTGTGATGGTGGTACTCAGCGCTAAATCGATCACGATCGCATCAACGAGAAGGGCTGCACGAAATGGGACAAATGAGGGTTGGCATGGCACAGTATTACAGGCAAGCGCAGTCGACCAAGCAGCATGACACTAACAGAGAGCAATATCGACAAGCAGTCCGAGGCATTGCTCACGATGCTGGCAGATCAGTATGCGAAGGCCAAGCAAGATGGAGATGCGGCTCCGACTGTACAGTTGGACCTGGCATGTCTGAAGTTGGCAGCCGCACCGCCCCAACCTAATCTCCACCGACACTTACGACATAGGAAGCTCTGGAGACGGCAGCTCAGGAGCTATGGCAGGTGCATACATCAAACAACATGCCCAGACAGCATCTCCAACGCAACGCGAAGGAGCAGGAGCAGACCCTTGAGCAGTTGGCAGACAACGTGGAGGCAGAGGAGCAGGCACAGATCGATCGGTGGGCGGCGGCGACGGGCTCAAAGCCTGAAACTAAGAGTGGAGAACATCAGCCAGAAAAAGGACTTCCCAGAGCTGGACCCTGCCGAGCTCGAGCTGCACAGGAAGGAGGAGACAGACAAATACCAGAACGCCAGGCAAGAAGCTCAGCAGGCGAAGCAAGCCCTTGAAACGGCGAAGAAAGCTACAGCGCAGAGGATGCAGGCGCAGAAAAGGCTCAATGACATCCACACGAAAGCGACAGCGAAGAAGCGAAGGGTCAAGGAAAGAGAGAGAACCTGTGCCATCGGCAACGGCGGGCGAAGCTAGGCCGGCAGATCATGACCTTGGCGATCTTCACCAAGAAGGCGACAGCTTCACCAATGAAGAACGCGGCAAGAAGTACCTGTAACAGACCAGGGGTATCAGAGAAAAGAGGCGCAAAGCGTGTCCTGCTGGCGCGGCTGCCCAATCCCAAGCCCCAGAGCGAGCTGCAGCGGCGGCGAGCAACGGGTCGGGTGGGTAGCAGAGCTCAATTCCAAAATCACGAATGCGATATTGTACACCAGGAAAAGATAAGTCCGCAAATGACACGGGGAAATCTGGCAATACATCCGTGGCAAATACCACGCAACACAACACTTCCGCTCGGAAATATATCACGGGCTCCAAGTACGACATCGTGGGCTTAGTCAAGCGCCACCTGGGCAAGACACAGGCAGAGGATGAAGCAAGGAGGCTTCGACAACGTGGCTGGGCGCCCCAGCGCACATGGACAGCAGCAACCAGAACAGGATATCGACTGCTGGCTTCGTCGTTCGCACCATCAGACTGCAGTACATGTGCCGAGGGTGCGAGGCGAAACTAGCCTTGTGGGCGAACTCAAAGATATCCCAATGGCGCACTGGAAGCTCAAAGGCGAAGTACGCAGCACCCTGTGTGTTATCTACTTTGACAGCGGGGGTCCAACGCAGCCAAGATGTAATTGGCCCTATTAATCAATCATTTTCCTACGCCGTGGGCTGCGATCGGAGATTGTAATGTTCGTCCACGAGAATACGTTCAGTCACCATGGGCCGCCAAGTTGCAGGCGCAATCAGTGTTACCAACAGGCGCGACGGCAGCCTGCTCCATTGGCAAGGTGAGGGTCCTCGCCTACCTAATCTGCCCTCCCTCTTTCAGGCAGTTCTTAACAGGGGCGGAAGCGATCATTAAATTACCTTGGCGGCCGCATGTTTGCACCCACGCCAGAAACACCGGGCAACCACTCGCGCTGCAAGTACTTGGGCCTGTGGGAGCAGCTCAAGACAAAGTTCAGCACCAAGAGATCCATATTGACAAGGGCCTCAAACTCCAGCAGCGCAAACGTGAGAAGCACGAGAACCTGGTAATCTCCATCAGCGGCCACGGGCATTATGAAGGAGGTGAAGATCAAGACATCACGGAGGACAAGCAGGCGCTGCCAGCAGAAACGTCTGCAATGGAGGACCTGCTTAAGCCCTCGTGCGCCAAGGGGGTGCCTGGACAAGTGGAGGGGGGGGCAAAGGCACGAGCTACGACGGCAAATCGGAGCGCGCGAACTACCTGAACCTGATCAGGCAACGACAAGAAGCATGGCATTTCGCATCACGGAGGCCAGCGCCAAGAAACTAAGATACCAATACCCGAAGTGAGCGCAGGCGGCGGACAAGCACCTAGCTATAGAGCGTGGTGCGGAGAAGGGCACCGAGATCGTATGAGGGTGCCCAACGCATGGTCGTTATCGCAAGCTTGCCAGAAAGACAGCCAGGTGGAGTGCAACGTGGAAAGGGCGCACCATGACACGTGGGCTGCGATGGGAGCTCTACGCCGACACCTTGGGGCTGCAGGCAATGAAGCTAGCGGAACGGACCGCAAGAAACTCATCGAGGACCACGCCGCCACAATTGAGAACATGCAGTACCCGCCAATGTCGGGGAAGACGAAGAGGATGATGGTTGGGACTTGGACGCCCCGCGCAGAACAGAGCTGGATGTGCCACATGTCATCTGGGAAGTAGTGATGCAACTAAGTTATGCACAGCCACTGGGGCCAGAGCACAGCCACTGGGGCCTTCGGTGCAGCTCCTCACGAGGCCACAAAGCGCTGTACTGGGTGGGGGGAACGCATGCTAAACCCGTCATTGGGGAGCTCCCTATGGGGCCACGGAGCGCTGCACTGGGAGGGGGTGGCGCATGCGGGCGGTGCCACTGGGGCCGTCGGTGGAGCTCCCTATGGAGCCACGAAACGAAGCACTGGGTGGGGGGGTGACGCATGCGGGCGGTGCCACTGGGGCCTTCGGCGGAGCTCCCTATGAGGCCACACAGCGCTGTACTGGGTGGGGGTGACGCATGCGGGCGGTGCCACTGGGGCCTTCGGTGGGGCCACGTATGGGGCCACGAAGAACTGTGTTGGGTGGGGGTGACGCATGCGGGCGGTGCCACTGCGGCCTTCGGGGGGGCCATGTATAGGGCCACGGAACCGGGTGGGGGGTGATGCATGCGGGCGGTGCCACTGGGACCTTCGGTGGATCTCCCTGTGAGGCCACGGAGCGCTGCACCGGTTGGGGGTGACGCATGCGGGCGGTGCCATTGGGGTCGTCGGTGGAGCTCACTATTGGGCAACGAAGCGCTGTACTGGGTGGGGGTGGCGCAGGCGGGCGGTGCCGCTGGGTCCGTCGGTGGAGCTCCCCATGGGGTCACGGAGCGCTGTACTGGATGGGGGTAGCGTATGCGGGCGGTGCCACTGGGGCCTTCGGTGGAGCTCCCTATGGGGCCACGAAAGGGTGCGCTGGGTGGGGGTGACGCATGCGGGCAGTGCCGCTGGGGCCGTCGGTAGAGCTCCCTGTGGTGCCACGAAGCGCTGGACCTGGTGGGGCCAACACATACGGGCGGTGCCATGGGGGCCTTCGGTGGAGCTCCCTATGGGGCCACGAAGCGGTGGGTGGGGGGTGGCGCATGCGGGCGGTGCCACTGTAGCTTCCCCATGAGGCCACAAAGCGCTGTACTGGGTGGGGGTGACGCACGCTGGCGGTGCCACTGTTGCTTTCGGTGGAGCTTCCTGTGGTGTCACGGAGCGCTGTACTGGATGGGGGTGACGCATGCGGGCGGTGCCACTATGGCCTTCGGTGGAGCTCCTTATGGGGCAACGAAGCGTGTGAGGAGCGTGCCAAAGTGAGGGGGTGACGGGAGGAGGGAGCAGGAGGGGGAAGTGGAATGAAGGAAGGAGAGGAACGCGGGGCGTTGTCTGTTCAACACGAGGACCCAACACAAAAGGATGGTTGGGAACAAGACTTCCAACCCCGCGGCACGCGGTAGAAACGCGATCAAAACATTGGAAACCGCGACGGGCCAAACTAGACGAAACAGAAGAATCCGAAACAGAACTTACCACAATACACCGACAAACCCAAAAGAAGATCGTGAACCGTGAGCCCATCACTCTCGAGCAGCTGGATGGCGCCCTAAGGTGCACCAGACAGCGGCAGGAGCAAGTGGATCTGCTCAACCAGTCCGAGCAAGCGCCCGCGCGGCCGCATCAACGACCTCAAGTACGGCACGAGTTACTGCACAAGGGCGACAACGTCACGGCAGGAGACGAGGTGCCATACCGTTCGGCTGTTGCGGCGGTTGCCCAATGGTTGAATACCATTACCGATTCGGCTGTTGGGGCACATAAGGCAAGGAAGGAATGTCACACTGGAGCAACACCGGGGCTGCCTTGTGGAACGCAGCAACGGCAACGTCGTCGGCTCTACAGGCAGTCCTTTTTCAGCGAGGCACTGGAAGAAAGCAATGCAAGAGATGATGCGCTAGCATGGGGCTCCGTACACCCTGGCACCAAGACATCAAATTATTGCATCTGTCTCGAGCTGCCCAGAGTCGACAGCGGCGAAAACTGCGGAGACTTCTGATCCATCCATCACACCAAGAAACACGATAATACCAAGATCCAAAGACTGCCAACAAAGCGGCAAGGGCGTTCCCCTATACGGTTCTGGACCGGTGTCGCGAAAGAATTCCCGACGCACCGCCATGCCAATGTGCGTGGGCGATGTGACGGCAAGGTTGGATGGCAACTGCACCAAAGTCAGAAGCGACAAGGCTAATGCGACGGTAGAGATGGTGAGCTGCTGCGTGGAATGCCACCTGGAGATGTCAGCCAAGTCGGCGATCGTGGCCTCTCGCGCGGGCATGAGGCGGCGGTCGCCAAGGCCCTGCATCAATGGGTGGATCAAAATCGACAAGGCCAGCTGCACCAAGGACCTGGGAATTGGCATGGCCAGAAGAAGGGGCGAAATGTAAAACGGCCATCAATCGAACGACAACCGCCAGGAAGATGAGTGATCAGAGCCAAACTGTTCAAAGAAGCAGGCTGGTACAGGTGCAGGCTGGCGCAGCTCGGCGTCGACAGCGCGAAGCCGAGCCCAACGGCGACGCCCCAGCCGCGGGCATGCCGCCAGCGGGCGTCAAGTAAGCTAAAGCAGGAACTGCAAACATGCCTGAATACACAACCGGAGGGCGAAATGTGTCAATGGTCATGCTGGTCCACTCCACCGAGCGGGGCACCAAGGCAAAAAGGCTATCCCGACAGGTTACCGAGAGGATCAACATGTGGAAGGCGTATGCCAAGCACCACAGCAAGCTACAAGCCCGACGGCATGCAGCAGCAACAGTATGTCGCCAACGAGCTGCAAGGCCTAGAGGGGCCGTAGTCGTGGGCCCCATGGCAGCGTGTATGCAAGACTTGTAGGAGCTGGGATGGACAATGAACGAGCCAGATGTATGCGCCGATTCCAGGAGCACTACGTGACGTAAGCAATGCCATGGGAAACCAAACTCAATCCTCGCTTCTGTTTTGCCCACTCAGAGTGCGGGCAACCATTCAAATTCTGGAGCTCCAGGTTCATATTTCGGACTTGTCCAATCAGCACGCAAGCAGCTACGTGCATCCTGGGGATCCAGGTTCAGAGTCGGTAGTGTTCTGCTGGGGTCAAAGGCCAGCCAGAGTTCAGGCAAAGCACGGCGATCCAAGCACGGAGGCTTCAAAGACAGCGAGCTGGATCCCCGGGAGATGCATCGGGCCCCAATGACGATCCATCTGCCTGGAAATCGATTGCGCCGTCGACGCTGCGGCCCTGGCCCTTCCCTGGGAAGGCTGAGACGTCGTCGCAAATAAAACCTGCTCCAGGGCAGGCGCGCGCCAGAAGCGCGGGGCCTTGCGGCGTCCAATCGCTGAAGGTTGAAGGGCCAAATTCCCCACTTGCGAACATCGCTGGGTCAGGAGGGTGGGCGCGGCCCTCGGCAACTGCCCCACAACCACAAGCTGACAGCGGAGGGGCCACGGCAAAGGAGGCATTGCACGGAGGAGGCGGCTTAGACACGGCGAATCCGATCGTCGGGCAGCACGGCAAGGAACCAGGAGCCCTGCGCGGACCCCCGTACCAAGTGGTAGCGGATGTCCAGGAGACGAGGTTATGCGGCGGCATGACGTGCCGCGCTGATGGCTCCACGCGTTCTGTCATATAGTTTCAACTCTTGTTATTCCATCGCGGGCACAGCGGTGCCAAAACAGGGCGGTACGTCGTAGACGTGGGGAATATACGGTGGACTGACGACAACGCAACATTATGCTGGTGCGCTATCACTCGGCTGGATCTTGAGCCGAAATCTGATAAGGCGAACTCATGATATACATGCGCACGTCTATGGTAGCGAGGTTGCCCCTTCTGCGCTCTGGCAAGGCTCCGACGTTTGAGCGGTTGGCGGATCTCTTCTCGCAGCGACAAGTCCTCTGATCACCTCTCGCGGCTAAAACACACTCGGGATCAGAGAACTGGCGCGCCCAGAGCTCGGGGTGCACGCGCATGGCGCGATGATAATGCAGCCACAACGCGAAAACACGAGCGACAGAAGGGCGCATTTGAACCGGACGTTGCTCGTCACATTGCGCGCGCAACGCCCTTACTGATCTGTCGCCTGCAACGATAGATCAGAAATCCGAGCACGCCGCCGCGTCCGCTATCGAATGTGCGAGCCTTCAACCAGAGCTTCCGCGCACGTGATCCGCGACGCCGCCGTCGTCGGCCATCGAACAGATGTCCCGCCCGAGTACCGACCTCGAGTCAAACAAGCGCACACTTCAGCGCTACAGTCGGTGCAAACGCTTGCTCACTCACGCCACCCTCGCTGACGCTGCTGCGGCATGTTCTTCCCGTGTAATGAGTGGGCCCACAAGCGCTCGCGACCCCCCCGCCCATGCAGCTGCGCGCGCAAAAAAGCCCGACAGCCCAGCGGCGCCCCGAAACGCCCAGTCGGCACCTCTTCTTACCGCGCGGGGCAATTTTTCTAAGGGCGGGCCAGGTCATCAGCTTCGCGAGTGTCTTGGCCGGCGTCTGGTAACCAGGCCGGCAGCAACGCCGCCTCGAGATGCGTTGCACGCCGCGCGCTGGGGGACTGCGGCATAGAATATGCAGCATCAGCCTGGCGAGGAGCATCGCTTCGACCGTCGTCTGGCCCCTCGCCCTCGCGGAGATCATCTTTGGGCCCCGCGTCGGCCGAGTCGTCGCAATCTACGCTCAGCTCGCCCGTGCGGTCCTGGAATTTGCCCTGAGTCTCAGCCTTCGCCGCCGTCGGAAGGTCGCCCCCCCGACAGCGGCTGGCGCGCTGCGCGTTTCCCGCGGGCGCCCGCGCAAACCTCCTCTGGGCAGGCCCATCTCGAAGCGCAGACCGACATGCTCTGCCGACCTGGATCGACTCTGGTCTCGTTCTACGGACAGTGCCCATGCTCAGGTGGAACGCCGCGGCAACCAGGATCGCGAAGTCGACGTTCAACGGCCGGCGTCGCCTGGCGACTGGCGGCCGGCGGCCCGGGCAGCAAGCCGCCCATCGCCCGGCGCAGGTCTCGAGCGCAAGCGCCGCGGCCACTTTTGCGCGGCGCGCCTGCAGCCGGGCAGTGGGACATGCTTCGCGCGCCCTCCTCGCGCTCCTCGCGCAGTCGGCGGCCGCGCGAGGCGAGATATCCGGCGCGCCACGCCGCTCCGCGCTAAGCAATCGCAAGGGCCGCTCGGTTGTCCACGAGAATCAGAACGGTCGGCACGTGGGCACCGTTGCTCTCGATCCGGATTTAGCTTGGAGTCTGCGGCACTCGGGGCGGGCGCCGTCTGTCCGGGCGATCTCTGCGCTACAATCGACCCTCCGCACGCGACACTCAAGCCATTCTGCGCCCGGGCCTCCTCGCCGGCGAAGCCTGCGCCCGCCCGCGATTGTTGCAAGGCGGACTCCAAGCCGGAAGCCGAGCGCTGCCCCACGCAGGAACCGCAACATATTCTGAGCCAGCCCCAGTGACCAAGTCGCATACTTGCTGAAACCCGAAGACAAGACCGATGCGTAGTACAGATATCTGGCTTTGCGCGCGTTGCCAGCCAATTGAACTCACCGGCGCATGATTGCACTTGGCGCAAGACAGCAGGGCTTGAAACGTCCGGCTCAGCAGGTAGAGGCCAATCTGCGCACTCTTGATAAACTTGCAAGCGCCCATGCTGTATTTGGTCAAGATGCTGTCGGTGAGCCTCTCTCGGTTAAGGTGCGCGCCCCCGTTGCAAGTCAAATCCTAAGAACGCGAGGGCCCAGACTCAACCATGAGATTGCAAGAAGACACTCCTCATCTGACCACGGCGGGCTTGCAATAGGATGTCGTCCACGTAGACAATGAGAAGGCCATTTGCCACAGTAGAATCACCAGTCGCTGCCTCGACGTACCACGCCTGAGTCTGTCCGAGAATTCCCCAGAAAATGTTCGATCTTAGCGAAGGCATGAAAAGAGACCCCGCCCCCCACATGCGGAAGTTTAGACCAAGTGTGCAACAATGGCTTCGCTTACAAGAAGCCTACAAGTACGCGCCTTCGCCGTAGCTGCAAAACGTTGACACGGAAAAACAATCGTCGCGGGGGCCGGGGTCGGGTCCCACCGTTCACTTAGTATCAGGATCGTGCCAGCGAAACTTCTCCAGCTGCTTGTCCCGCCCCGCGGACCAAGGGCAAGGGCCCCCCGGGCCGCGCGCCGCCCGGTTCCACGACCACGACGCGCCAGGCTCGACAAAGCCCCACTGGGCACGCACCGCGACGACTCGCCCCGCTGGCGCGTCGGCGTTCAGTAAGGCACCTTTGACGTCGCGCGTGGAGGGTGTCCAGCCTCGGAGACGCCAACGCTTGAGGGGGGCGTTCAGAGAGGATGCCTGGGCTGTCCGCGACTTGAGCTCGGGGCCCAGTTGCGCGAAAGCCCTGCAGACGCAGGCCCGCCACTTGCGCTGGCCACCTTCCTGAGATCGCGCGCAAGCCATGGGAAGAGGCATGCCGCGGGCCGCCCTTTCGGCAGGACTCGACTCGTGAAATGCCCCCATCTTCCTAGAAGTGGACGTCGGCCCCGCTTCGGCGGCCCCCCGCGGCGAGGCACCCCCCTCGCCCAGCTCCTCCACGAGCTGTTTCTGGAGAGCGCCTCTCTGCGCAGGGTCGACGCGGCCCCCGGCGTCAGCGGCAGCGCGCGCTCGTCCGACGCGCCGGCGTGCATTCCTGAGGCGCCAGAGTAGGGCCCCGCGCTGGCGTCGGTTTGGTGGTCGCGCGGGTTCTACATCGACTATGTATACATCGTCTTGTCGTACATCCAGGTGTTCGTTCTCGTGCGCGTCGGCGCTGGTGTCGGCCCGCGCCTGAAGCCCATCGGAAGGCACCTCTCCCGACGGCATCTCCAGCGCGGCACCGTCAACGACGTGGGTGGCGCCACATCCCCCACGCAGAATCCAGTCGCCATCGGGTTGAATGCCGCGCCGTCGTCTTCTGAAACGCCGCCCTGGTCATCGCGCTCGGTGCTCGGGGCGTCCGCGGCGCCATCGCCAAAGAGGCCCCGCGCTGTCGACCTCCACGCGGCGGCATCGGAGAAGGCCAAACAAGCGTGAGAATGCTCTCGGAAGATAGCCGAAGCACGGCGCGAAAACTCCATTTCCTTCCCAGCCCAGTGCTGCCGAGTGGTCCTCACTGCCGCGGGGAGCGCGTCACCTCCCCCTCCTCCTGGAACAGCTGCTGGGGCCTCCTGTCAATGCCGGCTTCGGTTCCCCCCCCATCGGCGCCCGTCTGAGGACGCGGCTCGGCCGCGCGCGGGGGCGGCGGGGGCGCCCGAAGGCGCCCCCCCGGACCAGGCTGCGCCGCCAGGCCTGTTCCCTTCTCCCGCGGATGGCGATGCGCGCCGGACACGTTGCAGCGTTCCCGGTCGCTGCCCCGTTCGCGGGGGCGCATGGCACCAGGCTGGCGGCGTCGCGCCTCGCTGGGCCAGGAAGCGGCAGAGGGCTGTCTGGGGGGCCGCACTCGCCCATGCGGGTATGCGCCGAATTCAAGTCCTCGACGCCCAAGCCGCGCGCGGCCACGTTGACGCGGCACTTCGCCGCGCCATTCTGGCACGTTCACATCCTGATGGTGATCGTGCTGCCGGGGCCGACAACCGTGGCGGGGTAGGCGCGAGGTAGGAAGGCGCCGCGTGGCTTGGGGTCCTGGACGACCATCGCGGGCGCCGAAAGGCATGCGCGGACATTTCTCGAGTCCGGCACGTGCCCCGGACAGCTGCGCGGCTGCCAGCGCGGCCACGCCCCACCAGCGGGGCGGATGCCTACAACCAATCAGCAGATAGCGCGACCGACGCTTCAAGATGCCCACAGCGCTCGATCTCTGCAGACGCGTTGGCGTTCGAGTAGTGGCCCGCCGTGATTGTCTCGTCAATGCCGTTGTCTACGCAGAACTGCTGGAGCTCGTCGTTCATGAACTCTCCGCCTTGGCCAGCGTGGAGGCGGAAGGCAAATTCACAAGGCATATCCCCACGGCCATTGTTGACTTGGGTCAACGAATGCTGCGCTGCCTGGGAGGCCTCCGCCATGCTGCCGAGTAGCGCTGCATAGATCAAGGCGCGCTTTCCCGCGCTTTCCTGCGCGCTCGCCGCGGCCGCCTGAGTCTGCTGACTCTTCCGGCCCAGCGTCCGACCCGCGAGTCTGCGCCCGCGCGTCACTGGGCGTTGCCGCGCCGTCTGGCCTCGCAGACAGTTCCAAGAAGTAATGACAAGGATCCGCCCCAATTTGCCCCCAAGGTCGCGGGGTGGGCCGACGGGGCCCGCTCGGGTCGCGGAGCAAGCCCCCTGCGACGCAATGGAACTTGCGCGGCGCGCCCTCTGGCGCAAAGCCGCGCCCTGCCAGAGTGCATTTTCCGCTGAAAACCGTTGGTTTTGCCGCGGTTTCGCCCAGCTCTCCTCTTGCCAAATCCTTCGGCTCTGCGGGCCCCCCGGTGGGGGCGGCCCCTGCTGGCTGGCGCTGGCCAGGGTGCGCCGGTAGTGCTGCTGGCTGCTACAGGTCACCAAATTTTGGTGGCGGTGCTGGCTGTCGTTGGCCAGCAGGCGCCGGGGGCGCTGCTGCGGCCACTTTGTCGCGGGTCGCGTTGCAGCCAAGCTGCGGGCCCACCTGGTCGTCGCGCAGTGGAGACGACATACGGCGCCCATCGAAAATTTCCCCCCCCGACTGGCCGCCGTGAGAAATCGAAGACAGACGGCGCCCGTCCAAAAGTTGCCCCCCCCCGACCGGCCACGCCGAGCATCGCGATCACACTAGCGCCATGCTGACGCGGCCGACGCCTGGTGCACCTTGGAATCCGCGCCGCCGGGCAGGAGCAGCTCCGCCTCGGCGACCCACTTGAACACGATCTCGCAGCACTGTTTGCCCAGCTGCGTGTCCAGCGATCTCTGGTGGAGCTCGCCGAGAAGTCGCCCGTGCTGCTGCTCGCGTGCAAAGAACTCTCGAGGTGAAACCTTCGGAACTGAAGCGGCGCGCGCAGTTGGAAATCAAGGAAGTGTCTGCGGAGGTGAATCCCCCCCCTACCGGCTTTTCAGAGGCGCCACAGGCCGCCCAGGAGGTCGGCCGGCAGTCTGCCAAAACCCGCCCACACTCTTCCCGCGTATACTGCGCCGATGACACGGCCCAGCCTTGTCATCGAAGGTGTAGGCGCTTGTGCATGCCAGGCCACTGCGCGCGCAAGCGGCGAAGCTCCTTCGAACGCTGGAGAGGCGAACGCTTTCCACTAAACCGGCCTTCCAGCATGCCCCCAACAACGCGCTGCTCCAAGAGAGCCAGAGTGCAGTTCATACCCATGAGATGCTGCAGCGGGCCCTAAGTGAATATGATGCTGCATGCCGGGCCCCCCAGCAGGCAGCGGCGCCGCGTCGAGATCTGAGCGAAGCCGCAGACAGCCAAAAACTCAAGGAATGACGTTTCCAAGTCCCGATTGGCCGCGAGGACGTCGGGAGGCAAGCCTCGGGCTCGATCCCCCCAGGGCGCGCGGATGGGACTGGCGAACACGGTGTCCACGCCAACCGCCCATCGAATCAACAACTGGCCTGCGCGCCTGTCGGCCGCCCACGCCCACCCGCAACGGCGCGAGCGACAAGCTCCCGCTGCAATTTTCCCGCACTCTTACCAGGCCATCTCCCGACGGTCCAAGCGATTGAACCGCGTCCAAGCCTAGCGGCTCGAAGGACCCTGGCGCCACGACCTTCGCAGCGTCGCCCTCGCGGCAAAGGCCGGGCGGGTGCTCGCGCTCGGACCGCGCGTTCTGCGCTCGTTTCTCGGCGAAGTCCCCGACGAGGTGTTTCAGCTGCGACCGCGAGACCTGCGGCGAACAGGTCACTCGCGACACCCCGGCTGCAGCGGGCGCCTCGGCGGGTTGTCCGCCGCGCCCCGCGTCGCTGGAGTCTGGCAGGTCATTGGGGGCCAGATTGAGGTCGCCCTTTGTCGCGCGCGGCAGAGCGCCCCTTGCCTCGACGCCCCCCCCCCCCCCCCCCTCGGCGCCTGCACGGCGCGCGGGCCCCCGCGCGCGATGGCGCAGCCGCGCCCCAATATAGTTTACGGGGGACCGTGGCCCTGGAGCGTGCATCCTTTTGTCAGTTCCTAAGGGATCGCTGTCCTGGGAGAGCGAATCCCATGTAATATTCGAGAGACCGTGGCCCTAGAGCGTGAATCCTGAATAAGTTCCGAAAGGGGTCACTGCGCTGGGAGCGCGAAACAAATGTACTTTTCGATGGGCCGTGGTCTTGGAGGCGTGACCCCCGATAACGCACGAAATATCACGGCCCTGGGAGCGCGGACGCCGCGTGATTTACAATGGATCGCTGTCTTGAGGGCGCGGCCGCAACGTTCCCTGGCACGTCCCCTGGCACGTTCCGTGGCGCGTCCCCCTGGCACATTCCGTGGCGCGCCACCCTGGCACATCGCGCGGCGAGTCCCCTGGCACGTCTCCTGGCACGTCCGCTGGCACGTTCCGTGAAGTGCCCCCTTGGCATGCCATTGCGCCGCGCCGCACAACGCAGAGAAACACAACACAGCTCCTGGCGCAGTAGCATCACCATTGATACCTAGCAAGTTCCCTGGCGCCTCCCCTGGGCACGTCGTGCGACGCGTCCCCTGGCACGTCCCCTGGCACGTCCGCTCGCACGTCCGCTGGCACGACCATTGGCACGTTCAGTGGCGCGTCCCCCTGGCACGTCCCGTGGCTCGTCCCCCTGGCACATCGCGCGGCGAGTCCCCTGGCACGTCACCTGGCACGACCTTTGGCATGTCCCGTGTCGCGCCCCCTGGCATGTCACTGCGCGGCGCGGCACAGCACAGAGAAGCACAACACAGCCCCTGGCGCTTCCCCTGGGCACGTCGCGCGGCACGTCCCCTGGCACGTCCCCTAGCACGTCCCATGGCACGTCCGCTGGCACGTTCCCTGGCACGTTCCGTGGCGCGTCCCGCTGGCACATCGCGCGGCGCCCTGACACATCACCTAGCACAGCCACTGGCACGTTCAGCGGCGCATCCCCTGGCACGCCACTGTGCGGCGCGGCACAGCGCAGAGCAGTACAACACAGCCCCTGACACAGCGTCATCACCATTGATATCTTCAACATTGCCACTGTCCATCGCCCAAGTGAAATGCTTGGAAACGTTTCCATTCGTAGCAATTGTATATCCCTTTCCGGGCTCGTGTATTGATCATGTTCGCTATCGCCTGTTTATGTAGCAAACTGGTGCGCGAATCGTCTCCCAATCGTCCCTTTCTCCGATTCCTCATTCATCCTCCCCCTCTTGGGGCATGACGTCTTACCCAGCCCTCTATTCCACTGCATGCCCCACCACATCCCTGATCAAGGCAACTCGTCTGGGCGTCGTTTCTGGTTGGGCTGGTGGGTTACGCGAAGCGTGCAGACTGTACTAGCGATGTGGGCGTTGTGATGGTACGTCCAACTGTGTAGTGCTCCTCACCTGGGGGAATGTGTAGCGGCTAAGAGGCACCATTTTGAAGTCTGCCCGCAAAGACTTTCCGCGAAAATTCGCCGGCCCAACGGGCCAGGGCGCGCTAAGATCTCCGGCAACTGGTTAACAGTATTAACAGTATTTCTAGTTCGCGCGCGCGGGGCGGCCCCTGGGGGTCCCCCGGCGAAAAGTACCCCGACCAACGCCCGGTCGCCGCCCGACCAAGTCTACTCAGAGATGGTTTTCCTTCTGGGTGCGGCCTCTCAGGCCCCCCAGAGCGCGCTCAGGGTGCCCCAAGAGGCCCCCAAGACTGTCCAAGAGGCCCCCGAGACGCCCAAAGAGCGCTCGAAGACGCCGAAGATGACCCCAAGACGGCCCAAAAGGCCCCCAAGACAGCCCAAGAGGCCTCCAAGACGCCCCCAGAGCCTTCCAAGAGGCCTCCGAAGAGAGCCCCAAGAGGCCAAAATCGTTGATTTTCATTAGTTTTTTCGATGTTGTGGACGTCACAAGCTGTTTTCAAAGCGGAGACCCTGATGAACGAACAGCCACGCGTCCTGGCGCTCAGCTGCGAGGCCAACTTCAACCTTAGAGAGAAAAACGAGACGGCACTGCATGCGCGTGGATCGGGATTGCGCATGTCCGAGAGGGCTCGGGGGGGCGGGGGACCAGAGAAGCTCCAAGTAGGAAAATAGAGCCAGACGGCAACAGAGGCAAGAGGAAGCTCGCCAAAACCATGATCTACCACGGCAGGGTTGCATCATCATCAAGAGGCGACTCATGCTCTGTGAAGCCAATGGGCGACAAACAGACAACAACTCGAGACTTCCTTCACGTGCAAGCACAAACCAGGACGTCACAAGCTGTTTTCAAAGCGGAGACCCTGATGAACGAACAGCCACGCGTCCTGGCGCTCAGCTGCGAGGCCAACTTCAACCCAAGCCGTACCCAAAGACGTTTACTGGGAGGGCGGGCTAGGGCGATTATACAGGGACGCGCGCCACTCGCTCAAAAGAATTCTGGCCAGCTTCCTATAGAGGGCGGGCGGATAGGCAGCAGCGATAGCGGTCCATTTCGCACCATTCGGGGCGTTGCCCTCAAGCACGATGTGTTGACGGCCAGACTTGTTACAGATTCCGTTGATCTGGTTACACCGACGACCGAGACAGCTGCTATCATGGACATCTATGTTCAGACACAAGAATCTCGTTCGCTTGCGCCAGCGAGCACCTTCCTGGCACTGGTCGAGACATCTTACTACGGCCCCCCGATCTATAAACCCCTGAACCTCTCTCGTGACAAAAACGCGGGAACTCACATGATGCTCGAGTATACAGGGAACTCTGAACTTTTCGCAACATCTGATGACAGACAGCGCGGCACGCATGGTCTTATTGCCAGACGCCAGGCGAGCAAGCTGCTTTGCACTCAGAAGATGCCGCGGGAGTCCCCAGGGCTGCGATGCCAAGCGGATGGCCCCCACTCGGTCGGCAGCGGTGGTCCAGGGCCCACAAGGCGGTGCCAGCATCACGGCCAAGACGCGGCCTGCAGCGACGTCGGAGCACAAGCCTCGCAAGACCTTTCGTCGGGTAAGGTCGCCGCCTGGCCCGTGCAGCGTGTCCCAGAACCTGGCTGGCATGCCCATTGCCATTGCGGCGCGCCCAACGCCTCCCTTGCCACTGAAGCAGTCGGCCAGGTATTGGCCAGTCAGGCGTGGTCGAGCTCCCGCAAGTCGACCGGCGAGGCGCGACCCAAAATGATGTCCGCGAGCTGAGCCTCGCAGACCAGGAACACGTTTTGCTGCGCGCTGCTCAAGGTCGCCCACGTGGCTGCCAGGCGTGCATGCTTCTCGTAGCGGACGACGCTGCGGTTGGTCTTCCACTGTCCGCGCTTCTGCACGTCGGCCAGCCGCCTCCACCTCCTTGCCATGTCTATCGAGGCCCCTGAGAGGCGCATCTGATACGGCACCACCTTGGCCTTCACCTGCAGGTCCTGGAGGCATAGGCTGAACATATTGCAGTACTCTGGGTACGTGAAGTTCCACAGGCACTCGGGGTGCCCCTCCTTCTTCATTTGACGCAGCACGGGGTCCAAGAAGAGAATCCAGGGCGAGTCTAACTCTAGCGACACGTCCCCCAGGCCCGTCTTGTCCCGCAGGTCCTCCTCCTCCCGGAACAGCCTCAAGGTCCAGAACTCGCACACCCCCGCCGCTGGCGGCACCAGGCAGGCCGGCTTCAGAAGCAAAAGGCTGCTGGGGCGGGCGTGCACGCTCACCGCTATCAAAGTGAACACCGCCATCTGGAGGCTGCCACGGGCCTTCATGCGCCACGCCATTGCGCACCACAGCGCCAGCGCCCACGGCTTTCTCGTCCGCGGCGGCTCCAGGCGCCGCCAGGCCCGGAGGCATCTCCAGCCCCGGGGGAGGCGCCGGGCACCGTAGCGCGAGAAGTCGGGGTTGAAGTGCAGGACGCCAGCCATCAACTTCTCGGCCCAGGAGAGGTGAGTCCCAGCCTGGTACAAGCCGTTCAGGTAGCTCACCAACGCCGAGTCTACCACGGAGTCGCCCCTGCTCTTCATGACCTCGTCGATGTCCACCGAGGGCCAGCTCCGACGGGCGAAGTCCCGCCATCCGTCCCAGGCCCTCTGGTACTCGCGCTGCGTCGGGGTTCGCACGGCCTCCCGCTCCAGGAGAGAGAAGCCCTCCTCGCCGGTGGGCATCCCGTAGTGGCGGGCTCGGCGCTTCCGCGACTGCGCGAGCCTGCGCTGCCGCGCGACGCCGGTCACGACCTCGGGCTCGGAGCTCCCGCTGTCGGAGGGGCCGACGCTCTCTCGCGCTCCCCGCGCGGGCTCCGCTGGCACAGGCACCTGTGTCAGGCCCTCCACCACTCGCCCCAGGCTCCGCGGCAGGGGACGGCTCAGCACAGCCGTCTTCAGGAGCCCCGACTCGCCCAGCTGACGCTCCCGCCGAGCTGCCGGCAGCGGCTGCGGCGCTATCGGCGGCGCAGGGACAAGCTGCCGCGTGCGCCTCGCCCCCTGGCCGCGGGCTGACGGCTGCAGGCCAGGCTCCGGGCGAGACGGCGCCAGCTGCCGCGTGCGCCGGCGGCCCGTCTCGAGCCTCGCGTCTCGCCTGGCCTGCTGGGGGCTCCGAGAGCGGCCCCGCCCGTCTGGCGCCGGAGGGCGCGCAGGCAGCATCGCGGGCCCCGGCGCCATCGGCCGCCCGCTCGGGCGCGGCCCAGGCGGGAACCCGCCCTGGGCGCGCCTGGGAGCTCTCGAGTTCCAACAGCTCAGCCAGAAGGGTGGACTTTGCGCCGTCAGGATCAAATAGCCGTGAGGGAAGGTCGGCACAGTTGAGCTCACTGGGCATCCAACGAATCGAACAACGAATGTTTCGGCTTAGACAGACAGCGTGAAATCGACGAATCTGAACCAACAAGTTGAAACACGAGCTCCTTCCCCGATTGAAGCTCAGCACGACCGACATATTGTCACAGAGCAGTAACTGGCGTATATGGGACCCAAAGACCGTGGTGGCGATACGATGGATGCTGCTGACCAGGGCTCGGGCCTCCAAGGTCAAGATGCCCTCAGGGCGCTGCCAGGCTCTCGCGAAACAGGGCTCCCACAGGCCTGCGCGGGGCCCCTGGGCGGGCACCTCCGGGAAGTCCCTCACAACGTCCCACTGGCCCAGCTCCTCCCCATCTTCGGGAAGGCCCTTGAGTTCCCATTTTCCACTCTCACTCATACCGAAGCCAGCTGCACAGAGCGCAGCCTCTCGAGCACTGCGCGCGCAGCGCCGGCGAAAGCGGGCCCGCTCAGGCACGCGCCCGACTGACTCCACCAGCTCCTGCGGCCAGAAAGCCCTTGCCAGTCCGTAGCCGTGAAGACGGGCATCTGACTGCTGCACCATCGGATTCCAAGGCAGCCACCAATCTGACTCCAGGAAGTACATCAGGGAGCTGAAGGCGGCCAGCTCTCGCCGCGCCTCGGTCCATAGCACGGCCGCCTCGTCATAGTGGGCTCGCACAAAGCCGTGCACTGAATTGAAAGCTGACAAGGTGCCGCGCGAGCAGAGGCCACAGAAGGTTAGGTGGCCCAGCACTGCCTCCACGGCCCAGCCCTTGACACGGCGGCGGGCTAGGAGGCCCCGCACGGCCTGGCGGCAGCGCCAGAACCGATCACTGGTCACTCGAGTGCGCAACTGGCTGCCGTCGATCTCCGTGCCGAGCGCCACTGCCATGCCCGGCACCAGCTCGCCCTTGTGCAACAGTAGGTTCAGCTTGGTGAACTCGCCCGTCAGCTGGTTCATCACGCCGCTCACGAGCTCAGAGAATAGCGAGAAGACCCCCAAGTTGTCGACGTACACGCAGTGCCTGACCTCCTGGGGCGCCCTGCCAGGCGCGAACACGAGCGGTGGCCCATGGTCTGACAGACTGGGCCCCCTGAGGAGCGCGCTGCTGCGGCGGCTTACCTCCTCGTTGGCCCGCTGGGCGAAGTAGAGAGACCAGCTGAAGCCCATGGGCAGGACCTGCCAGCAAGGGTAGATGGCCGTCGACGTCTGCACCTCGGCCCCCTCGACCTCGGTCACGCCGAAAGCCCCAGCCTTGACAGGCAACAGGCAGAAGTATTGCGAGAGGGCTGAATCGATCCGCATTCGATGAAAGCAGTCCTTCACGTCCGCCATGCCGATGTACACCTGCTGCGCCTCCAGCGCGGCGCGGAGGTCCTCGTAACTCGAGAAGCCCGCGCCTGGCATGTGCACCTCGACTCTGGCGAGGCCCTCGCTGCTCAATAGCTCCACCCCAGGAGGATCCCTGAAGTGGGCGTTCGCACGGCGGGCGTCGACTATGAGGCGAAGCCGGCGCCGCCCATCCTTCCACACAAAGAACATCCCAATTCTCTCTTTCGGTGTCAGAGTCCACCCCAGAATGCCAGCTGACAGCAGCCGACGCACCAGGCCGCGGTACTCCTTGTGGTTGAACTTCAGGACCGAGTCGAAGTACGGCTCGACGTCGGTCGGCAAAGGTGACTCTCGTAGCATGCGCTCTTGGCGATCCCGCAGGAAGGTAAGGGCCTCGCCAAGCAAGAGGTCCTCAAGACGCGGGCAGTCGCTCACGTCCGTCGGCATGCTGACGAGCCCTGCACTGTAGGAGGCGACCGTCGTGAGGCCGCCGCGCCCGTCATGTGGCGAGCGGCCCCGCAGCAGCTCCCGGAGGGCCGCCTGCGGCTCCTGCAACTTGGCGCCCGGCTGCCGGCCCCGAACGAGGCCCTCGAAGCGCGCAAGTACATCCCGCTGCATGTCATTGGCTGGGCCAGGTTGCGAGTCGTACCCCGACATCCAGTTGATGGCGTCGATCATCCCGTTGACCTCCAACGCAATCCGAGACTCACGACCGAACTGCCTCGCCCTGCTAGACCTGCCGCGAATTCGGCGGCCTGCGTCGCCCAGCAGCGGGAGCGGCAGGATGCTGCGGGCTCCTCGCGAGGGCGGCAAGCGGCCACCGTCGTGCCCCGGCAAAAAGGGCCCGGGGGAGGGGCTGAAGCCCCCGGGCCCGGGGGCCGTCATGGCCCCGTGGAGGCGACGCCCCTGGCCCGGCCGCGCCCGCGGCCGCCTCGGCCGCCACCGCGCCCCGCACCCGCTGCGTAACCTCCAGCTCCTTCTGCTCCGTCGACTGTCTCTGAAGGCGCCCCGCGTAGCGTACGCGCCCGATTCTGCGCCTGCTCCATCTCGTGCTGCTCCTTCGCCCGCCGGTGGACGTAGCCCCTGAGCTCTGGCCCTGAGACGTCCTCCACCGAGCTCACGCCCTCGAAGAAGCGCGCGTTCGTCCAGCTCGGCTTGGACGGGTCCGCATAGGCATCCACCACTGCGGCCGCGCGGCGTGTCAACACCTCCACCATCATCAGGCCGCCCATGTTCAACTGGTCATATACCCCGCCCTGGTACAAGGCCTCCACGATAGTCCTCAGCTCGCGTCTGGGTAGCGCTCCTGCCTCGACTCGCCTACCACGTCCCGCCATCGCTTGAACCGCTCGCCCTGCTCGTCGTAGTCGACCCAGAGCGCGCGGGCGTCGGCGTCACGCTCCTCGCCCAGCGGCTCCGCCAAGGGCGGCAGCGCCAGCTCGGGCGTAGCCGCGCCGCCTATGGGCCCGGCGGGCCCCTCATCCTCGAGCGGCGCCGCGGCTGCAGCACGTCGGCGCTCGGGGCCCAGGGCGCGCGCTTGGCCTCTGTCCAGGCCATGCCAGACTGCGGCCTCCTCGGCCACGCGCCCAGGGGCCGACCCTGCGTCTAGCCGGGCGAGACGCACTATGCCGCCGTCGGCGGCCCTCAGCACACCGAACGGCTCGGGCCCGCCCTCGAAGCTCAGGCCCTCGATGTTCGCCACGTCGACCTCCGTTCCGATCGCAACGCCGGGTCCGCCGCTGAGGGCGATCCAGGCCTGACCCGCACCAGGAGCCTCCAGCAGCTTCCCGCCCAGCCGAGCCACGGCCATGCCCAGGCGCAGCAGGCCGGCCCGCTCCGCGGCCGACAGCTTACCAGCAGCCTCCTGCCAGGTGACCCGCTGGCCGCCCACGGCCACGGCCTCCCTCGGCTCAGGCAAGGCAGCGTCCATCTCCAGCGCCGCCTGACGGCCCCGCGTCAACGCGTCGGCCAGCTCGTCGGGCCCCAGCTCCTCACGGAATCGATACAGCCTCCGCATTTTGCGCGTCCGCAGTGCCAGCGGGAAGGCTCGGGCAGGCCCAGTCTCGTGGTCCCCACAGCTCATGTCCTCAGCGTAGATGTCGCCATCTGGGGTCAGGACGACCCACTCGCCTTCCGCCACGTAGTGCAGCAGCACCCGTTCGTGGTCGACGTCGTCGTCGGCGAAACGGCAGACCACGTGCTCCCCTGGGAGCGCTCTAGTCCACCACTCCCGCCCCGCGCCGCCGCGGAGCCACCCCACGAGCGACGCCATGCCTGTGAGCGACCACCTTCGACACCAGCCAGTGCACCAGGCCTCCAAGCAGCGCTCCAGCGAGTTTCTCAGCCGCCTTCTCGCCAGCCGACGCCTCCGGGCACGCCCTCGCCTCGCAGGCCGGGCAGGCCGCGCACGGCGGCGGCTCGCAGGCCGGGCAAGCCGCGCAGGGAGGCGGCTCGCAAGCCGGGCAGGCCGCGGCCTGCGGGCAGGCCGCGCACGCCGCCGCCTCTGGGCACGCTGGGCAGGCAGGGCACGAGAGGTCTGGGCAGGCCGCCTGCCCTGGGCCCCAGCCTGGCACAAAGAAAGCCGCGGCCTCCAGCGCCAGCACCACCCAGGCCGGCAACGCGGCCGCCCCGCCAGGGATGGCGACCGCGTCCATCGACTCTGGACCAGAGAAGCTCAAAGTAGGAAAATAGAGCCAGACGGCAACAGAGGCAAGAGGAAGCTCGCCAAAAACATGATCTACCACGGCAGGGTTGCATCATCATCGAGAGGCGACTCATGCTCTGTGAAGCCAATGGGCGACAAACAGACAACAACTCGAGACTTCCTTCACGTGCAAGCACAAACCATTGTGTTCTGGCTTTTTCGGCTTCCGGACGCTCCAAGACGGCCCAAGAGGCCCCCAAGACCGCTCCAAGACGGCCCACGAAGCTCCCAAGACGGCGCCGAAACGACCCAAGAGAGCCCTCAAGACGGCCCAAGTGCCGCCCAAGACGGACCAAGAGGCCCCAAGACGGGCCCAAGAGGGACTCAGGAGGGATACCGAGAACTCAAAAATGGAGCCCTCCGTCCCAGAAGGCGCCCAGGAGGTCCCAAAGAGGCCCCAAGAGGCCTCCAAGAGGCCCCAAGATGTCGCCAAGAGGCCCCAGGAGACTCCCAGGAGGCCCAAAAGAAGCCCCAGAAGGCTTCAAACATGTCTCCCAGGCGCCCCCGAACGGCCTCTCAACAGACCCCAAGAGGCCCCCCAAAGAAGCATCTTGACGACGACTCTATTTCGCCCCATCGAGAGACGACCCCCAGGGAACTGCTTCACCATCAAAACTCCCCACGCAACGCGTCCGAACGACACCCGCCCCCAAGAGCGCAACATGGGCAACGAACACACAGACAAAAACCAGCGATGCCATATCACGGGCCGGCGGAATGAGCGAAGCGATTCAATTAACAAGTGGAAGAATACTGAGGACACAGAACACAGGGCTCATTCTCGACCGATCATCCGCCCCTCTCCCTCCACTCTCCGACTGGCTTGATCCCCCAGCTTCCGCTCAAGATTGTGATACGCACGCAGCATGCGGCCTGCACTTGGCACGCAATCAACGTCGGCACAGACATCGCAGCGGCGGCTCCGCGTGCTCCGCAACACAGACGGGAACGAAAAACAGCAGCGCACGGAAGCCACAGTACGGCCACTGTGAGCCTACTGTAAGCACCAGCAGCGTTGCGGCAGGCAACCCCGAGCAAGAGCCTCCGGTGCTCGGCTTGGCAGAGAAGTTCACTTGCATTCACTGTCGCTATCGTCACTTACTTGTCCTTGTCGGGCGGCAGCACCTTGCGCGACAGCCAGAATGTGATGGCGTCGGCAATGGCCCAAACAAAGGTGCCGATGGGGCGACCCTCGACCTGTGCCACCTTCGTCCACTCGAGGATCCACTTTACCAGGGCCGCCACGGCGCCGTTGACCACCAGGCTGTTGAAACCCAGGGACCCATCGTACCTACCAAGGCTGACCACGTACACGAGCGGGCTCGCTGGTGCCCCGGCGATGGCCTCAGGGTAGTTCAATAACGCCTCACCCTGCGCATGGCGGATGACATTTTTTGCCGCGCAGCAGCCATTCATCTCTGCGTAGTACGCCTGTTTGATCTCTCGGCTGGGGTGCGACATTGCATCTCCCACTGCAAAGATGTTGCTGTGCCCATTGACCTGGAAAAACTCGTTCACCTGGACCTCGTTGCGCGTGCTCAAAGAGTTGGCCAGGTCGCCCTTCGCGACGCACTCAGTGTTGCACTGCATGCCGAGGCATACGTACACTAAGTCTGCTTCGATAACGCGCCCCGACCGGAACGTACAGCTGCCCGTGTCCCACTTCTCCAGGGGCTCGTCGAGAACAAGTTCCACCCCCCTGCTGCGAAACCACGACTCCGTCTTTTCAATGGTTTTGGGCGGAAAACGAAACACCAAATTCGGAGCCCCGTCGACAATCCGCCAACGTGCCTTTCGGCACGCAGTGGCGTTCTTCCAGGAAAGGGCTCGGGCACAGAGCTCCCCCTTAGATGGTATCCCTGGTTTCGATTAGAAGAGGGCCAGCGGACTTATTCGCGATATGAAAACAATGAAACATGTAATGTTTTCTTGTTGAATAAAATGCGTTTCGCGCGTGTCGGCTCGAAAAAAATGTGCCCCCCCCATCTCGGATCCTCGAAAAACCCGGGTCCGCAGACACATGGTTTCCCATGTAACAAGGATGCGGAACGTTTTGTGTAGGATCCGCGAAAAAAAAACACTAGGCTTGGATGCCTTAAGACTTGCCAGAAAATGGAGCAAAAACATTGCGTGCCCGCTCGAGGATGGCGCGCCCTGCGCGCCGAACATCTGGAGAAGCCTCATGCGAAAAGTTTGTTGTGCAGAACTTGAACGGCCTGGGCGCCCCAGGATGCCCAAGCGGTTCTGGGAGCAGGAGCGCAACGTAATTTATAAGGGAACGTGGGCCTGGGAGCGCAGACACAACGTAATTCACAATGGATCCTGGCCCTGGGAGCGCGGACGCAACGTAATGTACCAGGGACCGTGGCCCAGGAAGAACGGGCGAAGCGTAATTTACCAGGGGTCGTGGCCCTGGCAGCGAGGACGCAGTGCAATTTACAATGGATCGTGGCCCTGGGAGCGCGGACTCAGCTTTCTTTTGTCAGGGATCCTGCCCCTGGGGGCGCGGGCACTGCGTAAATGACAAGGTAGAGCGGCCCGCGATGGGTTCAGATGACAACCGGTCGCATGCGATCACAACCGGACGGGTCAGATCACAACCGTCGAACCACCAGGCACGGTCAGATCACAACCGAAAAGGAAGTCAATGAAGAAAAATATTGAAGTGTTCTCATATTTGTGTACTGCAATATGAAACCACAATGGATACCTTATAGGAACAGGTTCACGCGTGAACTATTGCGGTTGGGATTTCGCGCGTCTTTAACTGGATCGTAGTAGTCGCAGTAGTAGTAGTAGTAGTAGTAGTAGTAGTAGTAGTAGTAGTAGTAGTAGTAGTAGTAGTAGGGGTAGTAGTAGTAGTAGTAGTAGTAGTAGTAGTAGTAGTAGTAGTATTAGTCGCAGAAGTAGTCGTAGTAGCAGTCGGTGGTGGTAGTAGTAGTAGTAGTAGTAGTAGTAGTCGTCGTCGTCGTAATAATAGTAGTAGTAGTAGTAGTAGCAGTAGTAGCAGTAGTAGTAGTAGTAGTAGTAGTAGTAGTAGTAGTGGTAGTAGTAGTAGTAGTAGTAGTAGTAGTAGTAGTAGTAGTAGTAGTAGTAGTGGCAGTAGTAGTAGTAATCAAAATAATGGTAGTAGTAGTAGTAATAATCGTCCGAAGGTAAGAAATTCACATTGGAACCCCGAATATGGAAATTCCGGTTGGAATCCAAACCTAGAAAATTCCAATTGGAATCCGAATAGAAGAAATCCCTACTGAAATCCAAATATGGGGCATTCCGTGTTGGAACCCGAATATCAGGGATTCGTGCTGCAATCCAAATATATGGAATTGCGACTGGCATTTTAAATCCAAATATAAGAAACTCCGAGTGTAACCCGAACATGTGGAATTCAAACTGTAATCCGAATTTAGGGAATTCCTATGTGAATCCGTATATAAAGAATACCGAAGTGGAGCCAAAATATGTGAAATCCCTGTTCGGATCCGTATATCAATGGTTCTTATTGCAATCCAGATGTAAGGGGATTCCTATTGGAATCAAAATATGAGAAATTCAGATTGGAATCCGAACCTGGGGAATTCCTATTGGAAGCCGACTCTAGGAAATTCCGAATTTGACATCCGAATCTACGGAATTCCTGTTCGTCTCCGACTATAAGGAATCCCCCTTGGAATCCGAATATAGGGATTTCTGATTGGAAATCCGAACATAAAGGATTCCTATTGGAACCCGAATATACGGAATTCCGATTTGAATCCGAATGAGCGAAATTCCTCTTGGAATCCGAATATGCGAGATCCCGATTGGAATTCGAATATAAGGAGAAATAATAGCAGCAGTAGCCGTAGTAATAAGAGGAGTAGTAGTAGAAGTAGTAGTAGCAGTAGCAGTAGCAATACTAGTAGTACGAGTACGAGTAGCATAGAACGAATTGGAAACCGTGGTAGTAGTAGAAGTGGTAATAGTAACACAAGCGTGTTGGCAATAGCCGGGGAACAGCAGTCGAAATAGTAGTGGTAGTAGCGGTGGTAGTAGCATCAGTAGAACTAGTAGCAGTAGCAGTCGTAGTAGTAGCAGTAGTAGTGGTGGTAGTAGCAGTAGAAGCAGCCTCAGCAGTAATGGTAGTAGTAGTGATAGTAGTAGTCCTAGCAGTAGTAGTAGTAGCAGTAGTAATAGTAGTAGTAATAGAGGTAGTAGTAGTAGTAGTAGTAGTAGTAGTAGTAGTAGTAGTAGTAGTAGCAACAATAGTAATGGCAGTAGTAGTACTACTAGTAGTAGTAGTAGTAGTAGTAGTAGTAGTAGTAGTAGTATGGTAGTAGTAGTAGTAGTAGTAGTAGCAGTACTAGTAGTAATAGTAGTCGTAATAGTAGCAGTAGTACTAGTAGTGGAGGTAGTAGCAGTGGTAGTACTGGTAGATGTAGTAATGTGTTTGGGAATGCTAGCAATAGAACTAGTAGTAGTCGCAGTAGCAGTAGCAGTAGCAGTAGCAGTACTGGTAGTAATAGTCGTAGTAGTAGTAGTAGTAGTAGTATAGTAGTAGTAGTAGTAGTAGTAGTAGTAGTAGTAGTAGTAGTGGTAGTAGTAGTAGTCGTAGTCGTAGTCGTAGTCGTAGCAGTAGTCGTAGCAGTAGTAAGTAGTAGCTGTGGTATTAGTAGGACTAGTAATGGAAGTAGTCGTAGTAGTAGTAGTAGTAGTAGTAGTAGAAGTAGTAGTAGTACTAGTGCTAGTACTAGTAGTAGTTGTAGTAGTAGTAGTAGTACTAGTACTAGTACTAGTAGTAGTAGTAGTAGTAGTAGTAATAGTAAACGTAGTAGTAGTAGCAGTAGTCGTATTAGTAGTAGTAGTAGCAGTAGTAGCAGTAGTAGTAGCAGTAGTAGTAGTAGTAGCCGTAGTAATAGTCGCAGTCGTCGTCGTAGTCGTAGTCGTAGTAGCAGTAGTAGTAGTAGTAGTAGTAGTTGTAGTAGTAGTAGTAGTAGAAATAATAGTAGTCGAAGTAGTAGTAGTAGTAGTAGTAGCAGTAGTAGTAGCAGTAGTGGTGGTACTTGTAATAGAAGCCTCTCAGAGGCTCTCAGAACCTCACAGGGGCTCCCAGAACCTCTCAGAAGCTCTCAGAAGCTCTCAGAGGCTCCAAAATGGTTGTGATCTCACCCGTCCCACGTGTCCGTGACGGTTGTGATCTGACCCGTCCGGTTGTGATCTCACCCGACCGGTTGTGATCTGGACCTTTCTCAGAGCGGCCCTGGGAGCGCCGACGCAGCAGAGTTTACGAGGGGTCGTGGCCCTGGGAGCGCGGACGCAGCGTAACTGACGAGGGATCCTGGCCACGGGTCAGGGACGTCCCGTGGCACGTTTGACGCGTTCCCTGTCGCGTCCCCTGGCGCGTCGCCTGGCACGTTCCGTGCCGCGTTCCGTGGCGCGTTCCGCGGCGAGCCCCCCTGGCACGTGGCGCGGCGCGTCCCCTGGCACGTCCCGTGGCACGTCCATTGGCACGTTCCGTAGCGCATCCCCTTGGCACGTCCCGCGGTGTGTCCCCATGGCACTTACCCTGGCACGTCCCCTGGCGCGTCCCTTGGGACGTTCCGCGGCGCGTCCCCCTGGCATGTCCCCCTGGCATCGCCCAATTGCATGTGCAATTGAAGTCCTTAGAAACGGATCCATGCCTCGCAGTTCAAAATCCCATTCCAGGTTCGGGGGTCGATCGTAAAATCACGTGCGGTAAGTAAAGGCGTACAATCATGTGTTCCCCCCAGAAAGGGAGTAGGCCCAGGTTTCTCAGTTTGGGTGGTCAACCTGTCCCCGGTACCGAGTTCAAAGAGAGCCAGCGGATTAAAGAGCGATGGATAATACAGTCGAAGTGGGCAGGCGGATTAATTCCTGTAAATATAACGAACTATGAGACACATGGTAATGTGAGCATGTTCGTTTGCTTCGGATGTCTCGAGCGAACGCTTGTTTTGTCCTATAGGCCGCTCTTCTCCGGGAGACCAGAGCGCAGAGGATGTCTCATGATATGCGTTATCTAGCATGATTGCCCCGAGCTGGAACAACGTGATTTTACGTGTGCGGGCCACACACGGGGGGGGGTGTTTAACATGTGGTGATCTGGGGACCCCCAGTAAGGGGCCCCACCAGAGCCGAACAAAATCAATAAAACGACACCAAATGTTGAATCACGTGACGCAATTTCCTCGGGTGAATTTCAAATATACCGCTAGGGTATCTGCCCGCTGGGGTATTTGACATGGTACTTCCGAGCTGGAACCACGTGCTTTCCCGAGTCCAGGCCACCGAGAGGGGAATCTAACATAGCTGTCCCGAGCTGGAGCCACGTGTCTTCCTTCATGTGTCGAGGCCACCAAGGTGATCTCGAACGTGGTGGTCTCGAACTGAAGCCACGTGAATGTTTCTGTTTCCAGACTGCCCATGAGGGTATCTAACATGGCGGTCCCGAGACGCTTTTTGTGCGTTCAGGCCGCCCAGAAGGGGAGGGGTATCCGAAATGATTACCTCTTGCCCTTCCATGGAACCACGTGCCTTCATGTGTGTCGAAGCCTCCGAAAGGGAATCTAACGTGGTGGCTCCGAACCCGAACCGCATGTTTTCACGTGTCCAAGCCACCCAGAGGGATATCGAACATGGTCCCGAGCTGAAGCCACGTGTTCTCACGTGACCAGGCCACCGAAAGGAGTATCTACCATAGTGGCCCCGAGGTGGAACCACGTGTTCTTACATGCGCGGGCCACCGAAGGGGGGGTATCTAACATGTGGTCGTCTGGGCGTCGCTAGCGTACTTTAGGGGCCCACAAGAGCCAGACAAAGTCAAAACATAGGCACCGGAGGTGTAATGACCTGACACAAACTCTTCGGCGGATGATTCTCCAGATATCCCATTGGAGTACCTAGCATGGTGGCCATGAGCAGGAAACCTTGCGTGTGATAGGTTTCCACGCCACCCAGAGGGCGCTTCTAACATGGCTCCCTCGAGCTAGAACCACGTGTTTTCCACGTGTCCAGGCCGCACGGGGGGTTCTAACATGGTGGTCCCAAGCGCTAACAGTGTTTTTGCATGTCCAGGCAACCCAAGCCAGTATCGAACATGGTTGCCCCGAGCTGAAGCCTTGTGTTTTTACGATCACATGTTCAATATCCGTCCTTGGGTGGCCTGGACACGTTAAAATACATTGGTTCCTGACGCCCCTGAGCGGGACAAGCGTGAAGACACATGGTACCTAACGCCCCAGAGCGGGACGGCGTATGCCCCTCACCCCTCGACGCGTCCCCTGGCTCGTGCTCTGTCGCATTTCCTGGCTTGTTCCCCGGCACTTTCCCTGCCCGCGCCGTGGCGCGTCCCTTCTCGCCACGTCCCCTGACACGTCCCTTGGCGCACAGGGCGCCATGGCACACTCCGTGGCGCATTCATGCGCCCTGCACCCCGTGTCGTCTCTTTCCGCTTCGGAACTGAATCGGCTCTTGAGCTCGACCTGATTGAACGTTCCACACGTGCCGACTGCAACCAGTTCAGGGCCAGCTGTGATGCGTTCAGGCAGCTCGAGCCTAAGATCCAGATCAGTTCGGTCAGGACTCGCATGCCAAGGGCGGCTTAATCCACAACAATATAGAGCACATCGCAAGACTTTTGCGGCATGTGACGTCTCGCTTCAGCACGGCACAACACAACACAATCCTTGGCACGGTACACTACGATCGATACTTTCCGCGTTGTATAGGGCTTGTCGCCCAATCAAATGTCTTGAAAACATAGTCATGCCTCGCGTTTCTATATTCCTTTCCGGGTTCGTGGGTCGATCATGTTTCCAGGGAAGGGCAGAGGTCCAGGGTTCTCTGTTAATGATGTTCCACTGTCCCAGATGCCATGCTGAGGGTGGGACGGCCGAATCTTTATTTGATTAATCTTGCGACGAGAGCCCGTGTGGCCTAACTTTACGCGGTCCTTATCCGGCTACACGTGGGAGTTTACGCAGGGTCGCAACTTCACGACGATCGTGCCCGTTCCTCTGTTTGATCCAATTGCCAAACGCCTCTTCTGTGGTGCTGCTGCCATGGGCGAAGTGCAGGTCCCAAGGGTGGGCCGGCGGATATTTGTCCGAGCAGAATGGAACGCTTGCTGCTCATACTTTGTTGAGGATGTGTCAAGTGAAACGCACGTTTTGCAGAGTTGAGGAAGGCTGGAGCGAAACTCTCCTTCTCTCGGGTCCAGGTCGCCCAGGCGGATGTCGAACATGAGGATGTGTAGAGAATGTCTCAGACGAAACGCTTGTGTTCACGTGCCCATGTCCCCCAGGCGGATGTCTGGTTTGAGGATGTGTTGAGAATGTCTCGAGCGAAGCGTTCGTTTTCATGTGCCCAAGCCGCCCAGGCGGATGTCTAACATGAGGATGTGCAAAGGATGTCTCGGACGAAACGCTTGTGTTCACGTGTCCATGTCGCCCAAGCGGATGTCTAAAATGAGGATGTGTATCGGATGTCTCGAGCGAAGCATTTGTTTTCACGTGCCCAGGTTGGCTAGGCGGATGTCTAACATGAGGATGTGTTGAGAATGTGTCGAAAGAAACGTTTGTTTTCACGTGTCCAGGTCGCCCAACGGATGCCCCACATGAAGATGTGTAGAGGATGTTTCTAGCAAAACATGAAGATGTACATTCACGATGAGCCGAGATGAGCGTTATCTGTCTCGGGTCCAGGTCGCCCAGGCAGAAAGCGGACATAAAGATGGATTGAGGATGTCTCGAGCGAGACGCTTGTTCTCATGTGACCTGGCCATGTCTAACATCAGGATTTCCTGAGAATGTCTGAAGTAAAACACTTGTCGCAAGAGCATGCTTCGCAGCCCAACACCGCCCGTCCGTAGGCCGTTCCCTGGCGCGCTGACGCGTCCCCTGGCGCGTCCGTTGCAACGTTCTGGCATGACTTGCCCTGGCTCGTCCCCTAGCACGCCCCTCGGCGTGGCACATTCCCTGGCTCGTCATCTGTCGCGTTTCCTGGCTCGTCCTCAGGCGTTTCCCCTGCCCGTTCCGTGGCGCGCCCCTTGCCACGTCCCCTGGCATGACGTCCTCTGGCCCGCCCAACGGCACGCGCCTTGGCACGTCTCGTGGCAGGTCCCTGACACGTCCAGGGCACGTCCCCTAAACCTTCCACTTACACGTCCCCTGGCGCATCCCTTAAGGCGCCCCTGGCACATGCTGTGGCGCGTCCGTGAGACTGTACCCCATCTCGTGTCGCTCTTTTTCGGAGCTGAGTGGGATTTTGAGCTCGAGTCGAATGAACGTCCAGCAAGTTTCAACGACAACTAGCTCTGGACCAGCTGCCATGTGCTCAAGCAGCTTGCGATTAAGATCCAGCTCAGATCGGTCAGGACTCGGATGCTAAAGAGAACTCGATCCACAACACTACCGAGCACAATTGCGGCACGTTGCATCGCAATTCAGCACGGCGCAGCACAACACAGCCCTTGGCACGGTACATCAACATCGATCCATTCAACATGGGATCTGGCAGTCGCCCAATCCAGCGTCGCAAAACGGTGCTGCGCCTCACACTTCTGTATCCCGTTCCAGGGTCGTGGGTCGATCATGTTTGAAAACATGTTTCTCGCGCGTGCCCGCTCCAGAAAAATGTGCCCCCATCTCGGATCCTCGATAAATAGCAGGGTCCACAGACACACGTTTTCCCGACAGAAAACAAGGTGCGGAACGTCTTGCGCAGAAGGCGCGATTCCACACGATACGTGTGGAAGCCTTGGAACCTGTGAGATAATGATCAATGTTTTGCGAGCCCGCTCGAGGATGGCGCGCCCGGCGCGCCGAAACCCCGAGGACGTCTCGAGCGAAACGCTTGTTTTACACAACTTGAAGGACCTGGGCGCCCCAGGATGCCCAGGTGGTTCAGGGAGAACGAAGCACCGTCATTTACAAGGAATAGTGGCCATGGGACCGCGGCCGCAACGTAGTTTGCTATGGATCCTGGCACTGGGAGCGCAGCCACCGTGTGATTTAAAACGGATCGTGGCCCTCAGGCCCTGGGGGCGCGGACACAACGTCATTTACAAGGGATCGCGGCCCTGGCAGCGCGGACGCAGCAATTTACTAAAACGGGGCCACATGCGAACTCTACCCCTACCCTCCTTGGTTTCTGAGTGGGCGGGTGGGGTTCACTTCGTCCGGGAGCTCCCGAGCGAAGTGAACCCCACCCTTCCCCTCAGAAATCGTCGGGGGCGGGGGTGGGGTTCGCATTTGGTCCCTTAACTAAGGATCGTGGCCCTGAGGCCGCGGACACAGTGCAATTCACGAGGGATCGTGGCCCTGGGAGCATGAACCCTGCGTAATTTATAAGGAATCGTCGCCCTGGAAGCGCGGACGCAAAGTAATTTACAGGGGATCGTCTCCCTGGGAACGCGAACCCAGTGTAATTCACACGGGGTCGTGAACCTGGAAGCACGGACGCAACGTAATGCACCAGTGATCGTGGCCCTGGGAGCGCAGACGCAATTGAATGTACGAAAGATCCTGGCCCCGGGAGCGTGAATCCCGTGCAAGTGACCAGGGATCGTTGCCTTGAGAGCGCGAACCCAGCGTAGGTTATGAGGGATCGTGGCCCAGGGAGAGCGGACACGGGTAATTCACTAGGGATCGTGGCCCTGGGAGCGCAGACGCAGCATACTTTACTAGGGATCGTGGCCCTGAGGCCGCGGACAGGGATCGTGGCCCCGGGAGCGTGAACCCTGTGTATTTACTACTAGGGGTCGTTGTCTTGCGAGCGCGGGCGCAGCGTAGTTTACAAGTTATCGTGGCCCAAGGAGAGGGCGAGCCCAACGTAACTTCAAGGGATCGTGGCCCTGGCTGGGAACGCGAACACAGCGTAATGTCCGAAGGATCCTCCCCCTGGGGGCGCGGGCGCGGACACAAGATAATTGATGAATGATCGTGGCCCTGGGAGCGTGAATCCCGCGTAAGTCAGGAGGGATCTAGGCACTGGGAGCGTGAATCCTATGTAGTTTGCCAGAACTCGCGGTCCTCAGAGCGCGAGCACAGCGCGAGTTACGAGGGATCGTGCCCCTGGAAGCGCGGACGCATTATAATTTACCTGGGATCGTCGCCCTGGGAGCGCGGACTCTAAGCACCTTACGAGGGATCGTCGCCCATGGAGCGCGAACCCAGCGCAATGTACATATGATGGTGGCCCTGGCTGGGAGCGCGGACGCAGTGTAATTTACACAGGATGCCCCCCTTGGGGGCGCGGGCACAGCCTCGTGGCACCCGGGAGCTTGAACCCAACGTACTTCGCAAGGGTTCTTAGCGCTGGGAGCGCGGACGCACGGGGCCCTGGGAGCGCGCTCCCGTCCTAGTGGCGTGTATGGGTCCGTCGCGTGTGGACCCTTTCTGATTCCGCGGGGGCTGGGGGGGCGGAGGCGCGCCGAGTTGTTTGCAGCAAAAGAGAAACTTGCGTGGGAGCGCTGCCCCGTCGCAGCGAGTTCGGTTCTGGGTCCATCGCATGTGGCCCCTTTCGGTGTCCGCGGGGTCTGGGGGGGCGAATGCCAGGGGGAACGAGAGAAGTGGGGGATCTGTCATCTCCCGCCCCCCCGATCTTGTCGACCTTCGGCGTACCTTCAACGCGCTGATTTGGGCACGCGTACCTTCTTCGTACCTTCGGCGTACCTGCGTACCTTCGACAACGTGTCTACTTAAAGACAATACAGAAACCGCGTACCTTCAGCGTAACCTCAGCGTACCTTTTTAACGAGTGTGTCTGACGTACCTTCAGAGTACCTTCGGTATGCATTCCGCATACCTGTGTAATCCACATTGGGGCGAGCGTATGTCACAAAGCATCGTGGCACTGGAATCGCAAACCCAGCATCCGTTGCAAGGGATCGTGGCACTGGGCGCGCGGACGCAGCGTAATGCACGATGGGCCGAGGCTGTGGGGGAGCTGACGGAGCATCACTTACTAGTGATCGTGGCGCTGGGAGTGTGGGCCCGGGTGAAATCACGATGGATAACTTAACAGCGATCGCATGGCCCTTGACATCTAGACGAATAAAGGGACGCGAATATCCAAATGCTACTCTTTTTACAGCGGTGAACGTTTGATGGCAGAGCCGGCCGATGCATATGCTAGGAAGGCTTGGCATACATATCCAACTCCCACAGGGAGCGCTCAGGCGGGTGAGGTCGGGGGGGGGGGTAACTTGAGCAACATTGCGGCGACAGAAGTAAAACTCTTAGCAAACCCCTGCCACGCAGAAACATGCTACTCTTTCTACAGCGGTGAACGTTTGATGGTACAGCCGGCCGATGCATATGCTAGGAACGCTTGGCTTAAAGATCCAATTTCTTTTGCAAAAACGGAAATTCACAGCGCAGCGGCAGGCCCCTGTGTTAAATCACTGGGACTCGGACCCCACGAGGGCAGGACCCTGGGCCGGCGGAGTGGCGTCGGACATGACCTTGAAGGAGGGTGTTGACCAGAAAATTACAAAGCCTGGAAGGGTAGGCAGCAGCTTTGCTCGTCATTGAGCTACCCTCAAGGGCAAGGTGCTTCTTGTTCAACCTAAAACTGCAAAGCCCGCGCTTCCCGCTACAGCGGTATCTCCAGGATTCTGACTTCAGAAGGTCTAAATCGAACACGTTCCGGAAAAGAAAATCGGCTGCCTTACGATATCTGGTTCCGAAGGCGCACTGATGGATGGTCACCCTCTCAAGGTTCGGCATAGCTCGATTCAGCGACGGATCAGACCCAGCCTAGAAGTCTGCGGGTTCTCGAGGGCACAAGGAATACCGTGGTTTCGGCAAGCCCGCAAAACAAGTATGCAGTTATCTATGCAAGCGTTTCCAACCTTTACTTTATACGCATCGAAGGGGGGGCAGATCAGGCAGGCCTCGCACGTGCAAGGCGTCGCGCACAGGGTATCTGTTGCGCGCGACTGAGAAAGTGGCGCACGGCGGTGCCATCATCACGGCCACCACCCTGCTGTCAGCAAGATGCCTGAGAATCAACCGCATATTCACTTCGGCTGTCAGATCTTGATCTGGGGCGTTCCGTAAGTCCAAACTGACTACGGGCAGGCCCCAGCGGGCGGCAGCCCGGCGAAGCCCGCCGCCGCCGCCGAAAAGATCGAAGACGCACCTCCTCGGGGCCGTCAAGAGCGCCTGGCACGCCTGGAAACGGGCTCCGCTCCGCGCCCGAGGCACGGAGGCTCGGGCGCCGCGCCCCCGCGTGGGAAGATCCCCTCGATCATCCTCAGGCAGAGACAGACATGGTCCTGGCCCTCGGAGACCAGCTCCCGCCACGCCTGGTGGACGCGCCCAGCCTCGCCGCACCTCCTGACACCTCGAACAGCCTGCCACTTCTCGCGCTTCATCGCCTGCTCCTGGGTTATGAGGCTCTCGGCGCGGTCGGCGCTGGCCCCCGTGTGAAGCCCTCGATATTGCACCACTGCCCCGTTCAGGTCGTCGGCAACGCGCCTGAGGACGCTCACGGACTCGCGGTAGTTCCAGTCCAGGAGGCGCTCCGAGCCCTGGGGGCGTTTGGAGAGCACCCGGAAGATCGCGTCCATCCAGCCGACTCGCTTCGAGTCCAGGGGGATGCTGTCGTCGCTCTCGATGGTCTTGGACAGCAGGCTGGACTCCTGTGGGAAGAGCGGGAGGACCCCCGTGGCCACCCCGTCGTGGGCGGGTGGCCAGCAAAAGGCCGGCGTCAGGGCCAGCATCTCCCCAGGGCGCAGGTGCCTCTCCACCATGGTCAGGGTCAGCACTGCGGCCATCAGGAAACCCAGAATCGCGATCTCCACCGCAATGGACACCCACATGCCCACGGTCAAGGGCCTTCTCAAGCGAGATGGCGATCCCCTGCACCACCGCTTCAGCGCGCGCAGGGTGCGCCGCGGCTGGTCGTAGCCGTTATTCTTGTAGCGCGGCGAGTGAGAGATGATGCCCGCCAGGGGCATCTCCGCCCTCCAGTTCTTGTGATCCTGCTCGAACTCGTGGTTCGTGAGGTCGGTCAGGGCGACGCCCCGACGCGCGGGGCCCTCCACAGTCTCTGAGAAGGGGCCCAAGCTCAAGAAGGCGAGGACGCGCTGGCGGCACTGGGCAGCAGCTGTCTCGGTCACGGACCGAGCTTCCAGCGGCGTCGGCCGCGCGCCCAAAAGGGCTGCGCCCATCAGGGCACTGAGGCGCGGGTGCACGTGGTTCTTCCCGCGCCGCCCCAGGGCCCTCTGGCGGGCCGCCGTCGCCGCCCTCTCCTCGGGGTCCGAGGAGTCGTCGCTCTCGCTGCCGTCCTCTCCCTCGACGTCCGCGGGGGCGTCTCGGCCGGCCGGGCCTGGCGCCCCGGCCAGCCTGTCTGGGATCTCGCCCGCCACCTGCACCAAGAAAGCCTCCGTCGTCCGCGCTCGAGCGGGGCCCGCGCGAAGCACGGGCCAGCCTTGCTCCAGAGAGCGGCTGCACGTCGTCAGGCGGCTGGTCAGACCCCGTTCCAAGGCAGGGGTGCACGCGCGGGTCGCCTGTCCCTCCGAGTTCGGCCGAGCAGAGGGTGCAGTCCAGCAGCGACTGCGCGCAAGGGCCGACGACGCGGGCGGACGTCCGCCCGGAGGGAGGCCGGGGGCCGACGGCAGCCACCGGCGCTGGTCCATCCGTCGCCCTCGCGGCATCGGTCTGGCTGAGACTCGGCGCGGAAACAGGGTCGGTCTGGGGAAAAGATCCAGAGCCCAAATGGCTAAGGAGGAGGTCCGAGGCGGGGGAGGGATCGACCAGCCTGACATCCGGCCTGGGCTCCGCGCGTGGCAGCTCGGAGCCCAGATGAGAAACAGGGGTCTTCTCAGCATCATACAAGGCATCGTAAATACGGCTACCCTCGCCCCCAGAATTGAACTCACTGGGGATCCATCGGAAATAGAGTCGGACATTCCGAGCGAGGGCCAAACTAAAGAGTCGCCTTAGTTGCGCAAGCACCCTGAAATCCCTCGACCTCCCCCGAGCAAAACAGAGCGTGATGGCCAGATTATCACCGAGCAGCAGGGCCCGACAATTTTTCACGGCCCCTATGTGCAGGGCGCGAGCTCCAGCCTTGACCACAGCCCTGGCTTCAAGGCGCAAAATGTCGTCGGCGTGCAACCAGCGATCAGCGAGAATAGTGTGCCAGCGGTCGCCGGCGAGGAGGCGGCTGGGCACCTCAGCAAAATCCTCATTGCGTTCCCACCGCGCCGCCTCCAGAATCCCCCTCGCCCCCCTGTCGAGCCGCGCGGGCCGGCCCAGGAAGTCGCGCTCCACGTCGCCGCTCCCAGGGTCCACCTTGAAGCCGGCAACCTCGAAGGCGTGCTCTCGGGCTCGGGTGCCGCCCAGGCGGTAGCGGCTGAGCTCAGGCACACGCCCGACCTCGGCCACGTCGCGATGAGACCATAGGGACTGGGAGACGCCGAAGCCGTGGAGACTCGCGTCGCTGGCGTAGACGCAAGGCGTCCACGGCTGGCTCCAGTCGGCCTCGATTGGAGTCCCAAGTTGGACCTGCTCTAGAACGGGAACGTACCGTAGAACGATCTAGCCGTTCTGCGACTCTGGACTGTGCCGAACGCCAAGACCACGCTGAAACAAAAAGATGTATTATCATTTTTTGTTGTGAGCATTGCAAAAGCATGCTCAAGCAAAATATATTGGCGCGCCACGAATACCGACGGGTGCTGATGCCGGCATAACGGGCGCATCACATGCGTTGCCACGACAGTTATGCGGTGCAAGACGGGGGGAGGGCGACGGCCACTCAGTTCACATTCAAAGAAGGGTTACAAGCAGAACGTTATATTGCAAACCTAACCCTGCCCAAGTACCGCAACGGGCAAACCCAGCCATCCTGACAGGTGGGCATCCAAGCCCTCAAGCAACAGCGCCTGGATGATGCGCGCTGCAGCAGCAACAGCACGTACTAAATTCGCGCTACGAAGCCCGCAATAGCCCGCGGCACGGCATGGCGCGCATGCCGCCCCGAGAATACACTGGGCGCGCATGAAGCGTAGACCCGTTGCACGCGAGCGGGTGGGGCGCCGTCGCGGCTGTCAGGATCACCTCAACTTTCAAGCAGAATGGGCGAGGCCGGCTGTGAGATCTCACATATTGGTTGGTATTTCGCAATGAATTTACCCTTGCCGTTTTCCCTTGCTCAATGCCGCGCGGATAGGGTCTCTCAGCGCGGCCTCTATGCGTGCCAGGGCTGGATAGCGCGGAAAGCGTTGCACTTTCTCAACACCAGAAGGGGGTGCGCAAAGGGTGGCCTCTCAGCGCGGCCTCTATGCGTGCCAGGGTCGCCAAGGCACAGCAGGCGTGGCACTTTCTCGACACCATGGGGGGCGCGCAGGGAGTGGTCTCTCAGCGCGGCCCCTATGCGTGCCAGGGTCGTCCAGGCATAGCTGGCGTGGCACTTTCTCGACGCCATAGGGGGTGCGCAGGGGGTGGTCTCTCGGCGCGGCCTCTATGCGTGCCAGGGTCGCCCAGGCATAGCAGGCGTGGCACTTTCTCGACGCAGGGGTGCGCAGGGAGTGGTCTCTCAGCGCGGCCTCTATGCGTGCCAGGGTCGTCCAGGCATAGCAGGCGTTGCACTTTCTCGACGCCAGAGGAGGTGCGCAGGGGGTGGTCTCTCGGCGCGGCCTCTATGCGTGCCAGGGTCGCCCAGGCATAGCAGGCGTGGCACTTGCTCGACACCAGAGGGGGTGCGCAGGGAGTGGCCTCTCAGCGCGGCCTCCATGCGTGCCAGGGTCGTCCAGGCATAACCGGCGTGGCACTTTCTCGACGCCATAGGGGGTGCGCAGGGGGTGGTCTCCCAGCGCGGCCTCTATGCGTGCCAGGGTCGCCCAGGCATAGCAGGCGTGGCACTTGCTCGACACCAGAGGGGTGCGCAGGGAGTGGTCTCTAAGCGCGGCCTCTATGCGTGCCAGGGTCGCCCAGGCATAGCAGGCGCGGCACATTCTCGACACCAGAGGGGGTGCGCAGGGAGTGGTCTCTCAGCGCGGCCTCTATGCGTGCCAGGGTCGTCCAGGCATAGCAGGCGTGGCATTTCTCGACACCATAGGGGGTGCGCAGGGAGTGGTCTCTCAGCGCGGCCTCTATGCGCGCCAGGGCCGGATAGCGTGGAAAGCGTTGCAATTTCTCGACACCAGAGGGGGTGCGCAGGGAGTGGTTTCTCAGCGCGGCCTCTATGCGTGCCAGGGTCGTCCAGGCATAGCAGACGCGGCACTTCCTCGACGCCATAGGGGGTGCGCAGGGGGTGGTCTCTCGGCGTGGCATCTATGCGCGCCAGGGTCGCCCAGGCATAGCAGGCGTGGCACTTGCTCGACACCAGAGGGGGTGCGCCGGGAGTGGTGTCTCAGCGCGGCCTCTATGCGTGCCAGGGTCGTTAAGACATAGCAGGCGCGGCACTTTCTCGACGCCAGAAGGGCACTGCGGGCATGCAAAAAGCAAATGGCACCGTGGACAATATTTTCCCTCGCTAAACCGACGTTACAGAATGCAAACCTGTATTTTACAAACTAAAGCACCTAAACGTTTAGCGGGCTTTTGTAAATGTTCAGGCGCACGCATACTGACTTATGGTCTGATTATGAGAAGTTCGCGCTTAAAAGGTCTGCTGTGTAACTAGCTAACTCAAGCTAAAGCCCGTCGAAACGAAGTACTGCGGGACCCCGTCCCCCCTGTGGACAGGGGGAGTGCGCCTCGAAGGTTTCCGCCCTCTGGGCCCCTCCTCCTCCCTCTCCTCCTCCTCCTCCTCCTCCTCCTCCTCCTCCCTCCTCCTCTCCTCCTCCTCCTCCTCCTCCTCCTCCTCCTCCTCCTCCTCCTCCTCCCCCCCCTCCTCCTCCTCGCCCCCCCCCCCCCCTCCCACTCCGCCCCAAGATTGTGCCTCCTCATCCCTGTCCTCGTCCCCTCTCCCTCTGACCCCTCCCCGAGGAAGCCCGAAACGTCCCCAAGAGGCCTCCCGGAAAAAAAAAACCTCGCGGGGTGCGTTCAAAATCAGTTGGCGGGAACGCGCGAAGCACTTAGATAATCAAAGACTCGCCAGCAATGCAACAGTAGTATTCTAATCAAAACTCCCACCACGATTATCAAGAAGCCGGGCGAAACGAGACTTCCAAGCTGGTTGTTCGTGCAACATCTGACCGCGTAGCTGGCGTCGATGAACGCGGCGTGCACTATGCCCTCCCGCCTGAGCTGGTCGTGCCAAATCGACACAATGACGCTGGTCAGGATGCAGCAGCGTCAGGGACAGCGCAATGGTGAACGGCACCGAACTTGCCACAGGCGGCGGCGGTGCGAATCAAAAACTGCAATTCTTTCGCGCGCGCAATACAACGCTCGCATTCCAAGCAAGACTCCCACCACGACCATCAAGAAGCCGAGCGAAATGCAACTCGTAGGAGCACGACGCATCACATGAGGGTGGGAAGCCGTTCTGTCCCAACCACGCGCCACCGTGTCTCTTCAACACACGAGACTTCCAAGCTGGTTGTTCGTGCAACATCTGACCGCGTAGAGGGCGTCGATGAGAGCGACGTGCACTATGCCCTCCCGCCTGAGCTGGTCGTGCCAAATCGCCAAGATGACGTTGGTGAGGACGCAGCAGCGCCAGGGGAAGTGCAATGGTGAGCGGCACCGAGCCTGCGGCGGCGGTAGCAGCGCCCCTGCCTTTCAGTGCTGGTGGGGAGCTCCGCTAGACGAGCTACGACAATGAAACTCGTAGCGGTGGGGCGACGAGGAGGCGCGTCAACAGAGTGGAGAAAACTGCTGCCGTAGGGAACCAAGCTTCGTCAGGAAAATGAGCCACCTCACCTCGTAGCTCGTCGCGCGCTTCCCCCACTCGGCGCCGATCGCGGCGAGGATGGCAACATGAGGGCCGCATGGAGGCCCTGGAGGGCACCCAGAAGGCCCGGGGGAGGCCGCAGACTCCTGGGAGCCATGGACTCAGCGCCCATCGCGGCGAGGCGCCGCGGCCGTGGCCCGCCGCGCGCGCCCGCTCCGAAGAGTTCCCGAGCCACCAGCCAAGGTCGGCTCGGAGGTTACAGGCTTGAGCCAAAACGATCACGGAGGAGGAGGAAAACCGTCAGATCTGGGCGCCGCAAAGAACCCACGACGGCCGGTCTTCGTCCGTTTCGGATCCCACAAGGATCGATCTGGCTCGAGAAATGTGAGAAAAAATGAATCGAGGGAGGTCGAAGCTGAAGGATTGAGGAGCGTAAAGGAGGGGGAAAAGGAGGAGGAGGAGGAGGACGACGAGGAGGAGGAGGAGGAAGGGAGCAGCATAATGTAAAAAAATGATTGGAGAGGAACTCCCACTTCCGACGTGACAGGATGGTCCGTGCGCCCAGGCGCGAATGACCAGGCCGCGAACTCCAACCGCGACGCCTGCCTAAGACTCGAGCGAGAGAAAACTGACAGAATATTGACCAGTCCCAAAATGCCGTTGGTCGGTATGTTCGTGTGTTTGTCCATTCAGGATGCGCGGGCCCCCCTGCTGGCGGGCGCGAACCAGCGGAGTGGTCCGGCGATGCCTTCCCTTGGGGGCTTCTCGGCGCGCTAGATTATTGCCCCCCCCCCAAACCTCTCCCTCGAGAGCCCGGTCTTGCCGATGTGCATGCGGAGGGGGGGGGGGGGGCCCGTCCAGTCCACTTGGCGGACTCGTCTGCACCGGCAATGCCCCCAGGCGCGTTCAAATTCCTCCAATGAAATGGATGCAACGCGGCGCAAGAGGGGCCCACTACGGTTCCAGCTGGCATCAAGACTGCCGCAGAGGCATCCAACACACCCCAGACCTACTTCTCCCGAGACCCCTGAGATGGCGCATGCGCGGCGATAGAAGAATAGTAGACACGGGCTACGCAGGAAGCAGGGCGGGGAAGCGAGGGCAACGTAGGGGGAGGGCGGGGAATTAAGAACATATGAAACAAACACTTCCTCGAGTTGCGGGCTTGTGTTCGGGCCATCCCTCTGCGGAAGCAGAGAGATGGATAAAGCGGCGGAGTGAAAGCCGTGAAGCATCAAAGTACATGAAGGGAATTGTAAGACGTTGAGGAAACGGGCGTTTTACTCGCCCTGCAAGCTGATCCCTGGGGCCGCCAGACTGTCTGCCGTCTGCGGTCGGAAGTTGGCGCAACGACGCTGGAAGATGAAGGCGGGCCTGGCGCATTCCGAAATGACCTACATCGGACCTGCAGGGTGGAGAAGGAGGAGATGGAGGAGGAATTCCAGGGGGATGGGAGGAATCTGAGAGAAAAGGGTGGATCAGGAGAGGAGCTTGGGAAGGGGAGGGCTGCGCGCAGTGCAACTCAGCAGACTCCCACACATCAATTTCAATACTCATGTACTGGTTCCGAATAACGCCCCGCTGATAAGTGGCCAGCATGTCGCCCGTCTCCGTAGCCGTTTTGCAGGTGCCCTCGACGCGGGCAATCTTGCCACGAAGGTGCAGCACCCGGGCCCTCAAGAACTTGTAGCGAAACTTCCAAATGAGGACCTCCTTGTACAGCTTTTTGAAACGTTTTCTCGTCACGGGCCGTTCTGTCGGCAGGTGCCTCGGATTGGGAAGTGATGGTTCGGCGGGCGGCATTTCCGATATTGGAAAGAATGTCCGTGGTTTCGCCAGACAGTATGAACCTCGAAGCAAATATGGCCACTGGTGGAATCGATGAGAAGCAGCATTTTGTGATTATGGTGTTCACGCCATGACACTCATAGTGATTGTGATATCGACGGAGGCGATCCTAGTCATCAGCATGACGGTGACAATGGTTTTGACGCATATGATGATGACCATGGTGTGTATTGTCATTGTATAGTGGCGGCTGCTCTGTCGTTGGAATCATGCAACTCTGCTCCGATAGGGGGCCGTGCCTGCGCCGTCGTCGGCAGCTGGCCATCGGGGCCGCTGGGCCCTACAAGCTGTCTCGAAGTTGACGCGCCGAAAGCGCCAAAACATAAACGTAAGTTGGAATCCCCAAGTGCAAGCATTGTGTTTTGGGACAGGCGTGGACCCCTCTTGTGCAATATTTCAAACAGCGCGAACAGGGCAGCGATGCAGGGCCCAGAAGAACAGCACCAGGACCATCACCAGCAGCAGCACTGACACCATCACTAGCAGCACCAGCACTTGCAGCACCATCGCCACCATCAGCACCGCCACCACCGGCAGCAGCACCAGCAGCACCGCAAGGAGCACGATCAGCAGCAGCTGCAGAAGCACCAGGACCAGCAGCGCCAGGAGCATCACCAACAGTACCAGGATCAACGCGAGCACCACGAGCATCAACAGCAGCACCAGCACCAGCACCAGCAACAGCAGCACCAGCGACAGCATCACCAACACCAGCAGCAACAGCATCAGCAGCACCATCACCACTATCACAAGCCTCGTTGTTCTCTTCCTCGAATATTCCTCCTCGAATCTTCTCGATGGGGGAGAGGGGACAGGGGAAAGAGGAGAGAGGAGGAGGAAGAGGAGGAGCAGGAGGAGGAGGAGGAGGAAAGGGAGGAGGAGGAAAGGGAGGATGAGGAGGAGGACGAGGAGGACGAGGAGGAGCAGGAGGAGGAGGAGGGAGGGTGGAGAGAGGAGAGGGAGGAGGAGGAGGACGAGGACAAGGAGGAGGGGGGGGGAGGAGGAGCAGGAGGAGGAGGAGGAGGAGGAGGAGGAGGACGAGGAGGAGGAGGAGCAGCAGCAGCAGCAGCAGGAAGAGGATGACGAGGGGGAAGGGAGGAGGGAGAGAGGAGAGGGGAGGAGGAGAAGGACGAGGAGGAGAGGGAGGAGGAGGAATGAGGACGACGACGCGGAGGATGACGAGGAATGGGGCAGAAGGAGGAGGGGGAGGAGCGGGAGGAACAAAAGAAGGGGAGGGGCGGGGGCGATGGGGAATATGAATTAGGCGCGAAGGGGACGAAGGGGGCAAAGGGAGCGGGGAGGAGGACGATGAAGAGGGAGCAGGGCGACGACGTCACAAGGGAGGCGGGGGGCGAGCACGCCAACGCCGGCGAGCAGCCTTGCCCAAGGCCCCATAGACACCCAAAACGCCTAGATCGCCCAAAGTGCAAGACACCTTATGGCGGTGACGATCGGGCTGATGAAGGAGGGTCATGTTGTTGATGATGATGGTGTTGATGGTGGTGATGGTGATGGTGACGGTGGTGATGGTGATGGTGATGATGATGAGCTCCGTTGGTTTTCGCCCGGAATTCAACGGTCTTGGCGGAGGGGAAAAAGGTGGTTGGATGGTGATGACGCTGGTTATGTGGATGACGGTGGATTCCGCTGATTTTCGCCAGGGAAACAGTGGCCCTGGAGGGGGCCAACAGGACGACGGCGGCGGTGGCGAGGATGACGATGGGGCCGAGGGCACAGCTGACCCAGGGTGGGATGAGTTTGGCTGGACCGGCCAGGGGCAGCCAGGATAGGAACCTCGCCAATACCGGAATGGTTGCAATAAAATTCTCGGGGTTGCGGTTGGAGTTGGCATTGTCATATCAGCGATTGGCTTGCAAATCAACATCGCAGCGTGGATACTGCCAGAGAGCGATCAGATTTCTCAAAGTGTCAAAACGAATGCCTTGGAACTGGCGCATCGAGATCGGATTCGTCGGGCCGCTGTCCACTGCGCGCGGGCCGGCGGCTACGAGCTAAATGGGCGCCCAAGCCCCACGACTCTGCAGAGTCGCTGTTCTACCCCAGGGGCAGCGCGCACCCGGGAGCGCACGCTCAAGACGTTTTGGCGAGAGCTCCGAGCTTGGTCTTGAGGACCCCAGGGACGCTCGCGATTGCCTCCTTGTTGTCCAGGATGTCCTGCGCCATCTTCGGCCCGTCTGCGGACTTGGAGAAATGTTCGACCGTGTTCACGGCCGCGCATACGCACATGGCGGTCTTGGCGGCATCGACAACGCCGTCCACCTCGACCAGGACGGGGTGGTCATTCACACCCTCCTCCGTGATGCCGAACTGCTTGTTGATGTCGGAGCTGTACTCTTCCGCCATGTCGATCAGCGCCCCCACGCTTTGCAACGTGGTCTCGTTGGTCAGCTGTTTTTTGGCCGGGCTCGCGTTGTAGCGCGTCCCGGTTAGGATGTGGCTGTACTGCGGCGTCTTCCCCTTCAGCTCCTCGCCGATACCTTTCAGCTTCGCGAGGCACGCGTCGAGGGCCCTCTCCCTCGCGAGCGGTGCGACGACGGTGGCCGCGAACATGACGATCGACTCCAGCTCACTGACGGAATATTTCATATTGACGTCCGCGGCCATCTGGCTGACCCTGTTCTTGACTTGGGCCCAATTCACGCCGCCTCCGTCAAACAACCACTGCGCGCACTCGTTAACCCATGGCGAGACGACAAACTTGTCGCCCCCCGTGTCCTGGCAGGCGCTGACTTTGACGACGACGGAGCCGGGCGTCTGGAGTTTGTGCGCGAGAACGCTGGCGACCTGAACCGTGCAACCGACGTGGTCCAACATCTCCAAGGTGACCATCAGGGCCATAGGCTTCAAGGGCTTGCCGCTCAAATCGATCGACGAGGAAAGACGCCGCTCCTGTGGGCAAGGGGAAATCACTTCTGTCATGCTGTTCAAAGCCACGCGGTTGGCGAACTTGAAAGTCAACGGCAAGTCGGCCACGGGCGTCTCCGAGGCGAGTTCCAGCAAGTCAACGGACTCAGCTGTGCTCTGGATAACAGCTTTCCCGACAAGTGAACCCATCATGTCCAGAGCGCCCTCGCCCTTTCTGTAAATGGCATGGGTCCAGCCTGTGGTAGTGCGAGCCTTCTTGAAAAGAGAATCGTACTGGTGCATTGTCGAACTGACCATTTTCTCTACGTTGCTGAACAAGTACTTTTCCAAAAGAAGGTTCGTGGACTCGCCCTTGAGCCACTGCTTGGAAAATGCACCTGTCGACTGCTTGCAGCTGAACGGCAGCGAGCTCTCCAGGCCAGGCACCTAGGGGAACCCAGGGGCTGCCTGTATTCCTAGCGGCATTGGAACTTCAATACTAGGGGCACCCCCTGCAGTCCAAGTCACCGGAAGCCTTGCGTTTGTTTTAGGAGGGCATTACTACACCGAGGGGGGGGGAGAAGCGAAATGCACATCTCATGATTCTATGGGGCATGGGAGGGGGGAACGAGAACGTGGAGACGGGGGGGGCGAGGGGGAGGGGGGGGAGGAGGAGGAGGAGGAAGAGGAGGAGGGAGGAGAGAGAAGGGAGGAGGGAGGGGGAGAAGGGAGAGGGGAGAGGAGGAGGAAGAGGAGGAGAAGGAGGAAGAGGAGTTGAGGAGGAGGAGGAGGAGGAGGAGGAGGAGGGGGAGGAGGAGGAAGGACGAGGAGGAGGAGCAATGGGACGAGGAGGAGGCGCAGGAGAAGGAGGACGAGGAGGAGGAGAGGACGAGGAGGAGGAGAAGCAGGATGAGGAGGATGACGAGGAGGAGGAAGAGGAGGAGGAGGAAGAAGGAGGAGGAGGAGGAAAATGAGGAGGAAGAGGAGGAGGATGGGGGGGGGAGGGGGGGGGCGAAAGGGAGGTGGGAGGGGACGAGGGCGATGAATAAAACGTGAGCGGGGCGAAGGGGCAAAGGGGGCGGGGAGGAGGGCGACGAGGATGGAGGCGCGCGGCGAGGACGTCAACGCCGGCGAGCACCGCGCGGCCTATGATCACCACAGCGCACATGCCTGCCGCGGCATTGCCCAAACACCCTAGACGCCCAAAGCGCCTAAGGCTCCCAAGTTGCAGGACACATCATGGCGGTGACGATCGGGTTGATGATGATGGTCATAACGATAATGATGATGATGGTGATGATGATGGTGACGATGATGAGTTCCGTTGATTCCCGTCCGGAATTCAACGGACTTGGCGGGGGACAACAACAAAAGGCCAGTAACAATGCAATACGTGCCGATGTGTGATAATGCTGGTGACGATGGTGATGATGCTGATTATGTGGATGTCGGTGGGCTGCGTTGATTTTCGCCCAGAAACCAATGGCCCTGGGGGGGGGGGGGGAGAAGGGCCGAACGAGTGAAACACATAAAAGAGATGGTCAACGCTATCCAAGGCCAGTCTAATTGTAGTCGGGAAACGCATGAAGCACAATTATCTGGGTGCGACGCGCATGAAGTGGACATGTCTAGGCACGAACGGGGCGCGCTTACTCTGAGCAAATCCCCTCGTCACCGCGGCAAGTACTCATTACTCTAGGGGCATGGAGGGGGATCGAGAACATGGAGGCGGAGGGGGGGGAGGAGGGGGAGGAGGAGGAGGAGGAGGAGGAGGGGGGGGGGGGAGGAGGGAGGAGGGAGAGGGGAGAAGGGAGAGAGGAGAGAGGGGGAGGAGGAGCAGCAGCAGCAACAGCAGGAGGAGCAGGAGGAGCAATAGGACGAGAAGGAGCAGGATCAGGAGACGGAGGAGGATGAGGAGTGAGGGTGGAAAGAGGGGGACGAGGAGGAGGATGGCGAGGAGGAGAAGACGAATATGGGCGAGGAGGAGGAGGAGAAGGAAAACGAGGAGGGGGGGATGGGGGAGGAGGAGGAGGCAAAGGAGGGGGAGGAGGACGAGGAGGAGAAGGGGGAGGAGGCGGGGGGGGAGGAGGAGGAGGATGAGGGGGAGGACACGTGGATGTCTATGTTTCTGGATGGAGACACCTTGTCGATGACGACCTTCTCGATGACGTAGCCACTCTCTGTGCACTCCGCGATGTCATTCCTGACCTCCGCGATCTTGATGAGGGTGGCGAGGGTGCCCTCGCCGGAAGTCACCCCCATGTCCATAGCTGCGAAGTCTTGCCCGCCACGCCACGGCGCGTGCACGAGCGTCGAGAGCAAAGGGGACTCCTCCCACAACGCCCTGCGAACGTTGATGTTCGTCTCCACCCTCTGCGCCTCCTCGGCCAGCCGTTCCCGCGCCTCCCGTGACCCATCTGGAATCCACTTGATGATGTTCTTGAAGGCCACGTCGCAGAACTTCGCGATGCGAACGCACAACTTCGCC
>CAUYUJ010015061.1:631504-636695 GCA_963575745.1 Prorocentrum cordatum
ATATTCATCTGACAACTTGTAGATGTCGTGATCTGTGCACTTAGAACAACTCCAAACCCTGTGAAAAAAAATCTCCTCTTCAACTCTGCACTTTGCACATACTTGCGAGATTGGCAACTTGGACTTCTCGGACCTGCGCCCCCGCGGCCAGGCTGCCCCCGCAGCTGCAGACAGCAGGATGCCAGACAGCTGCTTGCCATTGGGCCCCTCCTCGAGCTGTCGAAGAAGGGCTCGCAGGCAGATCCCATCTTCCATGCCACCGCCGTCGAAATGAGTAGCAGCCTGCCGCCACAGCCTCTGCATCACCGCGCCCTCGTACTCCTGCAGGAAGGCCTTCGGGGCATCAGCCTTCTCAAAACCTGTCAGAGCCTCTGGATTGAATTGCCAGTTGCGCTGCATCCCTGTGCCGTCGGGCTGGACTCTCCAATCAGCAGGGCCCCCAGGTTCCCACCCTTCTTGGAGTAGGTAGGTGATCACAGCTGCTTGAGGGCCCCTGACATGTCGACTACGTAGCTGGGGTTGCATCGACCGGAGCTCCTGTGCCAGCTGCCCCCAGGTCTTGTCGATCCCATTTCTGAGAGCTGGCTGCGAAAGCCACGTACGAATCCACATCTGCAAACATTCCTTCGGTAAACGACAAGCAGGGTCACGCCCTGGAGCACGCAAGTCAAGCAGCGTCGCAACGCACCTCCCCGTGAGTCGAGGGCTGGATGCGTCACGCATGAAAGTTCGCATCTGTCGCATTCGATGACCAAAAACACCATGCACTTGATGGGCATATGCGCCCGCAGCAGCAGCACCTTGTTGTTCCAGCCTCGCCGTCAGCCTATGCCGCCTGGCTGTGCGTGCATACCTCACAACCTTCGCGTGCATATTCCGATGACGTGAAATCCTGGCCGTCCGCGTTGCTCTGACATGCCGTCTGCCGCCACCGACATCGACGCCGAGATGCGGAGTCTGCGCCGCTGCCGTCACCGAGAAACCTGACAGCCTGAGGCGCCTCACCACCTCCTTGGCGTCCGCGAGCTTGGTGCACACCACCACGCTCTTGGGAGAGATGGTGAGTCCGTCCTTCTGCATCAACACGCAGGTCTCCTTCAGGCAGGCAACAAGGCGATCACGCACAGCTCGTCTGGACCCTTTGGACACCTGGCTCAAATCGTCAATCCACAACCTGTGAGAAAGCTGCACATGACTGGTCGCAATTTTCTGCATAATGAAATATGTTACTGCTTTGACGAAGCGCGCGCCTGAACGCAAGCCCTGCACCGCCGACCTGGTCGGTGCGAAGGCCTCGGAGTACGCCCCCGCTTGACGAAGGCACCGCGCCGCCATGCATTGCAGCAGCTCCAGGCCCAGCACCTCGGCTGGGAAGTCCAACCTTAGTGCCGTCAGCCCCAGCCGCAGCCACCCGATGCTGTCGTAAAAGCTGGCGATGTCCAGCAGCCCGTGGCCGTGGGCCACGCCCAGGCGAGCCGCCAGCTCCTCGTCCACCACGCGGACGAACGCCTCCTGCAGCGCCGCGTCGCCGCGGATCGCGGCATCCCACGGCGCCTCGCACTCCTCAGTCCACGAGCGCACCCACGGCTCGCGCGCCTGGGACCAGAGGCGCGCGATGTGCGGCAGCAAACCTATGACTCTGTCGCCCGTGACCTGCTTCGGCAGCAACGTGCCGATCGTCAGAAGCAGCTGATGCGGCCATGCCTGGCAGGCCTCGCAGGCAGCCAGGATCACCGCGAGCTCCTCGAGCGCGATGTCGGGGAGCCGATCGGTGTCGAGCGCCGTGAGGCGATCGGCTCCCATGGCCGACGTCTGCTTCATGGCTCTGCCAGCTGCCCGCAGCTGCTCCCCTGTCAACGGTGGAAGAGGCTCCTCAGCGACGCGTGCACGGATGTCGGCGAACAAAGAATGAAGCCCTTCCAGCTGCTGCCCCTCAGGCGCCCACAGCTCTTGGAACCTCTGGCTCTTCTTGTCCATGATGTCCCGCGGGTGCTGGATGGTCTTATCACCGTCCACGAGTGAATGAGGTGCCTGTGGTACCTCCCGAATGGCCCTGTGGAGGGTGGACGCCGCGTTCTGAGACTCTGTCCATTCACGAAACTCGGCCAGAGACTGACTGATGGCCCTCCTCTGGCTTCTCTGCGAAATACGTTCACTAAACTTGACTGCCTCGGCCAGCTCCTGTGCACATAAGGCATCAACCGTAGACATGAACTGCAGCCAAGAAACCCACGAGATGCCGTCATTCTGTCTGATGACCTGGTGCCCCTTTTCAGGGGCCCCCGAAGCTAACCTCTTACACGTTGAAACTAACAACTCTTGCTGCTTGACACCATTCTTTCTAGCCAGATGCTTGGCATATGTATCCAGCACCACATGGGCCCTGGTCCACCGTCCACTGATGCGATCCCTCATAGGTGCAATCCTGGACGGCGTCGCTTCCAAGACAGCGTCGGTACGGAACTTGGACCCCTCGGCGCGAGATCTCCCAAGGCTGGCCTGGCCATGATGCGAGGCGAAGCTGGCCTCCACTGTGCGAATCCACGCACCGAAAAGACTGCTAAGACTGCCACAATGATAGGAGCCAAGAGAGTGTGCAACGGAACGGACGATAGCATCAGCAGGCGGGTAAGTACCCGACGAAATGAAACCGACGTTTTTCCTTTCAGCGCTCCAGGTGGCCTCAGCTAGCTTAAATTCAGCGTTGGATTTTAAATTCCCCTCAGACCCTGTGGGCGATGGCTCCTGATCGTGAGACTGTTGCTCGGGGCTACTATCTGGGGGGCTCTCACGCTGGGCTGAATTACTCATTGGCTGTGCGGGAGGCAGAGAGGCAGCGGGTGGGGCGGGGTCGGGTCCGAAGCTGGGCTCGAAGGCCCACGGGTCCTCTTCCTCGTTGGAATCGTCCCCGTCACCTCCCAGCGGCTCGCCGACACCTGTTTCGGCTTCGTTGAGGGGCATGAGGCAGGAAGGGAGGCAGGAGGAGGAGCAGGCAGGAGGTAGCAGGAGGAGGAGGAGGAGGAGGAGGAGGGGAGGAGGAGGAGGAGGAGGCAGGAGGACGAGGAGGAGGCAGGAGGCAGCAGGAGAATGAGGAACGGACGATGAGGAGGCAGGAAGAGGAGGCAGGAGGCAGGAGGCAGGAGGCAGGAGGAGGAGGAGGAGGAGGCAGGAACACGGGGAGGAGGAGGCAGGAGGAGAAGGAACGGACGAGGAGGAGGCAGGATGATGAGGAGGAGGAGGCAGGAGGCAGCAGGAGGACGCAGGAGAAGGAGGCAGGAGCCAGGACGAGGAGGCAGGAAAAGGAGCAGGAGGCAGGGGGGAGGCAAAAGGAGGAGGAGGAGGCAGGAGGCAGCAGGAGGAGGAGGAGGAGGAGGATGCAGGAGGAGGCAGGAGGACGAGGAGGAGGCAGGAGGCAGCAGGAGGATGAGGAACGGACGATGAGGAGGCAGGAGGAGGAGGAGGCATGAGGACGAGGACGCAGGAGGCAGGAGGCAGCAGGAGGAGAAGGAACGGACGAGGAGGAGGCAGGAGGAGGAGACAGGATGAGGAGGAGGAGGCAGGAGGCAGCAGGAAGAGGCAGGAGGAAGATGAGGCAGGCGGCAGCAGCAGCAGGAGGAGGAGGAGGAGGCAGGAGGCAGCATGAGGAGGAAGAAAGGACGAGGAGGAGGCAGGAGGAGGAGGCAGGCGGAGGAGGAGGAGGAGGACGAGGAGGAGGAGGAGGAGGAGGAGGAGGAGGAGAGGCAGGACGGACGAGGACGAGCAGGAGGCAGAAGGCAGCAGCAGCAGCAGCAGCCCCAGGAGGATGATGAGGAGGAGGAGGAGGAGGAGAGGAGGAGTAGGAGTAGGCAGGAGAGGGTGGAGGAGGAGCGGAGGAGGATTGAGGAGGCGGAGGTAGCAGAAGCGAGGAGGAGGAGGCAGGATGATGAGGAGTAGGCAGGGGAGCAGGAGGAGGAGGAGGAGGAGGGAGGAGTGCAGGAGGAGGAGGAGGAGGAGGGGGAGGAGGAACGGACGACGAGCAGGACTGAGGAGGAGAGGAGGAGGAGGAGGAGGAGGAGGAGGAGGAGGAGGAGTGAGGAGAGGAGGGAGGAGGAGGGGGAGGGGGAGGGGGAAGGGGAGGGGCAGGATGAGGCAGGAGGCAGGAGGAGAGGAGGAGGACGCAGGAGGCAGGAGACAGCCGGAGGATGAGGGAGGAGGAGCAAGAGACGAGGAGGACGCAGGATGCAGCAGGAGGACGCGGAGGAGGAGGAGGAGGAGGAGGAGGAGGAGGAGGAGGAGAAGGAGGAGGGGGAGGACGGACGAGGGGGGCAGGAGGAGGATGAATGAGGAGGCAGGAGGCAGAAAGAGGGGAGGAGGCAGGAGGCAGGAGGCAGGGGGAGGAGGAGGAGGAGGAGGAGGAGGAGGAGAAGGCAGGAGGCAGCAGGAGGATGAGGAGGCGCACGAGGAGGAGGCAGGAGGAGGAGGAGGAGGAGGAGGAGGCAGGATGACGAGGAGGCAGGAGGAGGAGGCAGGAGGAGAAGGAGGAGGCAGGAGGCCGCAGGAGGAGGAGGAGGAGGAGGAGGAGGAGGAGGAGGAGGAGGAGGAGGAGGAGCAGGAGGCAGGAGGCAGGAGGACGAGGAGGAGGCAACAGGAGGAGGAGGAACGGAGGAGGAGGAGGCCCCAAGACCGCACCAAGACAGCCCAAGAGGCCCCGAAGACGGCCCAGGAGGGCCCCAAGACGGCCTAAGAGGCGCCCGAGACGGCCCAAAAGAGCCCCAAGACGGCCCCAAGAGAGGCCCAAGAACGGGAGCCCGAACCGAAAACTCTAGCCCTGCGCCCCGAGAAGCCCCCAGGAGACCCGAAGAAGCTCCCAAAGGGGCCCAAGAGGCCCCCAAAACGCCCCAAGACGACCCCAAGAGACCCCAAAACGGCCCCCAAGAGGCCTCGACACTGCCTCAAAGAGGCCCCCGAGAAGCCGCCCAAGAAACCCCAACGAACATCCAATAGGCCTCATACGCTCAACCCAGGCACGGTGGCGGGATGGGCCGAAGGCCAATGGATCCGCCGCCCCCTGCTTGCAGGGGTGCACGGCGTGCTGGACGTTTCAGGTTTTGGTCTTGGTTCTTTTTCTAAAAGAATCGAAGACGCCTACGGCGAATCACCGCCGCCCCCTGCCTTTTTGGAAACGCCGATGTGGCCGAAAGTTGGACTAGAG
>CAUYUJ010015061.1:636795-667020 GCA_963575745.1 Prorocentrum cordatum
GGGCCGTCTTGGGGGGCCCTTGGGCCGTCATAGGGCCTTCGTGGAGGCCTCTTGGGCGATCTTGGGGGCCTCTTGGGCCGTCGGAAGGCCGAAAAGAAGAAAACGCAAAACACCTTGAAAAACCTAAGGAAAACAAATGATTTTGGCCTCTTCGGGCTCTCCTGGAGAACGTCTTGGAGGCCTCGTGGGCCATCTTGGAGGCATCTTGGGGCCATCTTGGCCGCCTTGGAGGGCATCTTGGGCCGTCTTGGAGGCATCTTGGAGCCATCTTACCCGTCTTGGAGGCCATCGTGGCCGTCTTGGAAGCATCTTGGAGGCCATCTTGGGCCATCTTGGCCGTCTTGGAGGCCATCTTGGGCCAAGTTGGGGCAACGAAGGCATTGACAGACGGATTTTCGGAAATTTACGGGTGGCCGGCGGGGCGGGCCGAAGCCCACTGGGGAGTTCGTTTAGAAAAAGAACCACAACCAAAACTGAATCATCCAGCACGCCGTGCACCCCTGCAAGCAGGGGGCGGCGGACTCCCCAGTGGGCTTCGGCCCGCCCCGCCGGACACCAGTAATTTTCCCAAAATCCGTCTGTCAATGCCTTTGTTGCCCCAACTTGGCCCAAGATGGCCTCCAAGACGGCCAAGATGGCCCAAGATGGCCTCCAAGATGCCTCCCAGACGGCCAAGATGGCCTCCAAGACGGGTAAGATGGCTCCAAGATGCCTCAAAGACGGCCCAAGATGCCCTCCAAGACGGCCAAAATGGCCCCAAGATGCCTCCAAGATGGCCCAAGAGGCCTCCAAGACGTTCTCCAGGAGAGCCCGAAGAGGCCAAAATCATTGGTTTTCCTTAGGTGTTTGAAGGTTTGTTGCGTTTTCTTCTTTTCGGCCTTCCGACGGCCCAAGAGGCCCCCAAGATCGCCCAAGAGGCCTCCAAGAAGGCCCTATGACGGCCCCAGGGCCCCCCAAGACGGCCCCAAGAGCGCCCCAAGACGGCCCAAGAGGCCTCCAAGACGCCCAACATGGCCTCCAAGACGGCCCTGAAGCGCCCCAAGAGGGCCCCAAAACGGCCCAGAGAGGCCCCCAAGACGGCCCCAGACGGCGTCAGACGGACCAGGAACGCCCTAAGACGGCCAAGGAGACCCCCAGGAAGCCCCCAAAGGCCCCAAAGAGGCCCAAGGAGGCCCCCAAGATGCCTCCAAGAGGCCTCGAAGAGGCCCCCAAGAAACCCCCAACAGACCCCGAGGGTGCCCCAAGAGACCCCTAACAACCCTCATCCTCCTACTCTATGGATTCCTCTTCCTCTTCCTGTTCACAATCATTCTCTCCCATGTGTTCCCCGAAAGCTTCCCAAACCGACTCGGGGAACTCATGGTCCGATAGCTTGGCCAAGCTCTAGTCCAACTTTCGGCCACATCGGCGTTTCCAAAAAGGCAGGGGGCGGCGGTGATTCGCCGTAGGCGTCTTCGATACGTAGCGGCCCCAATGTTTGTATATACGTAACGGCCCCAATGTTTGCATAGACGTAATGGGCCCGAAGTTTGTATCTACGCAACGGCCCCCAATGCTTGTATAGACGTAGCGGGCCCGAAGTTTGTATCTATGTAACGGCCCCCAATGCTTGCATAGACGCAACGGGCCCGAAGTTTGCATCTACGTAACGGCCCCCAATGCTTGTGTAGACGTAACGGGCCCGAAATTTGTGTTCACGCAACGGCCCCCAATGCTTGTACAGAGCACCCGCCCCGAAAGCAGGTGAAAAACCATTGCACAGTTGCACATCTCTGGATCAGCACGCGGGGCGTCTGTAGACGTAACGGACCCGAAGTTTGTACAGATGTAGCGGCCCCAATGCTTGCATGGCCGGCTCCATCGCCGGGCTCGCCGGGGCATGGCTGGCTCCGAATCCGAGCAACGGGGGCGGGCACGGCGAGGTCCAACGTCCAGGGGGGAGGCAGGAGGAAGGCGAGGAGGAGGCAGGAGGCAGCAGGAGGAGGAGGAGGAGGAGGAGGATAGAGAGTAGGCGGAGGAGGAGGAGGGCAGGAGGCAGGAGGCGGAGGAGCAGGAGGACGAGGAGGAGGCAGGAGGCCAGCAGGAGAGGAGGAGGAGAGGAACGGACGAGGAGGAGGCAGGAGGAGGAGGCAGGAGGAGGCAGGAGGAGGAGGGAGGAGAAGAAGAGGAGGAGGGAGGAGAGGAGGAGGAGGCGGAGAAGGGAGAGGAGGAAGGAGGGAGAGGAGGAGGAGGAGGAAGAGGAGGAGGAGGAGGAGGAAGGAGGAGGCAGGAGGCAGGAGGCAGGAGGGGAGGTTAGGAGGGAAGAGGAGGAGGAGGAGGAGAGGCAGGGAGGAGGAGGAGGAGGAGGAGGGAGGCAGGAGGCAGCAGGAGGAGGAGGAGGAGGAGGAGGGAGGCAAGGAGGGCCGAGGAGGAGGGGAGGAAGGAAGGCAGCAGGAGGGAGAGGGAACGGACCAGAGGAGCAGGAGGAGGAAGGCAGGAAGCAGGAGGAGGAGGGAGGGAGGAGGAGAGGCCAAGGACGAGGAGGGGAGGAAGTGAGGACGAGGAAGGAGGAGGAGGAAGGAGGCAGCAGGAGGAGAAGGAACGGACGAGGAGGAGGCAGGAGGAGGAGGCAGGATGAGGAGGCATGGGGGGCAGGCAGCAGGAGGCAGGAGGAGGAGGCAGGAGGCAGGAGGATTGGAGGGCGGAGAAGGAGCAGGAGGATGGGGGGGAGGCAAAGAGGAGGAGGCTGGCAGGAGGCAGGAGGCAGCAGGAGGAGGAGGAGGAGGGGGAATGAGGAGGATGGAGGAGGAGGAGAGGAGGAGGAGGAGGAGGAGGAGGAAGCAGGAGGAACGAGGAGGCGGCAGGACGGCAGCAGGGAGGATGAGGAACGGAGGATGAGGGAGGGGGGGGGGGGCGGGAGGAGGAGGAGGAGGAGGAGGGACGACCGACGAGGCAGGAAGCAGCAGGAGGAGAAGGAACGGACGAGGAGGAGGCAGGAGGAGGAGGCAGGATGAGGAGAAGGAGGCAGGAGGCAGCAGGAGGAGGCAGGAAGAGGATGAGACAGGCGGCAGCAGCAGGAGGAGGAGGAGAAGGCAGGAGGCAGCAGGAGGAAAAACGGACGAGGAGGAGGCAGGAGGAGGAGGCAGGCGGAGGAGGAGAAGGAGGAGGCAGGATGAGGCAGGAGGCAGGAGGCAGCAGGAGGAGGCAGGAGGAGGAGGAGGAGGCGGGAGGCAGGAGGCAGCAGGAGGAGGCAGGAGGACGAGGAGGAGGCAGGAGGCAGGAGGCAGCCGGAGGAGGAGGAGGAGGAGGAGGAGGAACGGACGAGGAGGAGGAGGAGGCAGGCGGCAGCAGCAGGAGGAGGGCAGGAGACCGTGTCAGAAAAAAACAGAAAATGAACACCCCTCCGCACGCGCCGGAGGCCCGGGGAGCGGCGGCGACGGCGGCGCCGGGCACGTCGCCGCTGTCCCTCCTCCTTCTCCTCTTTATCGTCCTCATCATGCCTCTTTCCTCCAGCGCCTCGCGAGGAAGACGACGACGACGACGACGACGACGACGACGACGACGACGACGACGACGACAACGACGAGGAGAGCGAGGGCCCCCCAGAGAGGCTCGCGCGGCCCCCCGGGCGCGGGGGCGGCGCACCAATGCGGAGGGGGCCGCCGCGCGCGAGCACGCCGCGCCTCCTCCCCCCCTCCTTCCCCCTCATCCTCTTCCTCCTCCTCCTCCTCCGCCTCCTCCCCCCTCCCCCTCCTCCTCCTCCCTCCTCCTCCTCCTCCTCCTCCTCCTCCTCGTCCTCGTCCTCGTCCTCGTCCTCTCCTCCTCCTCTCCTCCTCTCCTCCTCCTCCTCCTCCTCCTCCTCCTCCTCCTCCTCTTCATCCCTCCTACTCCCTCCTCCCTCCTCCTTCTCCTCCTCCTCCACCTGGAGTGCTCGCCTCGTCTGCCTTCAAGGAGCCCCCCCGGGGGGCCCCGCCTCGATTCCCGCGAGGCAGGAGGCAGGACGAGGAGGCAGGAGGAGGAGGATAACGAGGAGGAGGACGAGGAGGAGGCGGCAGGAGGCAGCAGGAGGAGGAGGAGGCAGGAGGAGGCAGGCGGAGGAGGAGGACGAGGAGGAGGAGGACGACGAGGAGGAGGCAGGAGGACGAGGAGGAGGCAGGAGACAACAGGAGGACGAGGAACGGACGAGGAGGCGGCAGGAGGAGGCAGGAGGCGGAGGAGGAGGCAGGAGGCAGGAGGAGGCAGGAGGAGCAGGAGGAGGCAGGAGGCGGCAGGAGGAAGAGGCAGGAGGACGAGGCGGAGGAGGCAGGAGGGGGAGGACTTCCAACCAAGCACGGCGACAAAGCCGACGAGCCAAATGCGCGCCAACCGACAGCCGCGCCAAACGCGCGCCGAGCATCCAAACTCGCGCCATTTTCTCCGTGTTCACCGACTGGCTTCCCCGCCCCCCTCCTCCGCTCCACCTCCCCTTCACCCCCTAGCGCATCACCACCTCCAACCCGTCCTCCTCTTTTGGTCCCCCCAAGGTTTCCTCCTTCGCCCTCCCCCTCCTTTCCTTCATCCTCCTCCTCCTCCTCCTCCTCCTCCTCCTCCTCCTCCTCCTCCTCCTCCTCTTCCTCCTTATCCTCCTCCTCCTCCTCCTCCTGCCCCTCCCCCTCCACCTCCCTCCTCTCCCGCTGCGCCCCCCCCCGTCCTCGTTCTCCCCCTCGTCGCCGTCGCCGTCCTCTTCTTCCTCCTGCACCCCCTCCTCCCGCTGTTCCTAAGCCGTCTTTCCGCCCTCTCCTCCTCGTCACTGCGCCCCTTCAACGCCTACTCAAAGCGAACCCAGGCGATCGCAAACGCGGGAATACGGGGCGGGGCATTTCAGAGGCTCTCCACCAAGAGATAATCAGATTCACGCGACGCTGCGTCTCCCGAGTCGTCGCCTTGCGAATCCGCCGCCAAACGAGGCCCCCAATCGGCGCGCTAGGACTCTCCTATGATCCCGATTGGACGGGTTACCCTGCGATCGGAAACAGCCCCCCCCCCCCCCCACCCCCCACCCCCCCACCCCCCCCCCCCCACCCACCCCCCCCCCCCCCCCCCCCCCCCCCCCCCCCCCCCCCCCCCCCCCCACCCCCCCCCCCCCCCCCCCCCCCCCCCCCCCCCCCCCCCGCGCACCCTCCAGAAACAGACAGCAATACATCAAGACCCGTGGACACCGAATCGCAGTCTGGCCGGGCCCTGCCGCAGGCAGCTGGATAGCGAACATCAACAAGGACCCACACTCAATCAATCGCATTCTCATGCGGCGCTCCACGGACCCATACACCGAAACGTTTCCGCCCTTATGGTTGAAAGTCTTTTTCGCAGTGAGATTGTGAAAAAGAACGACGCCACCTGTGAATAAAATCGCTCGAACCGATCTTTCTATGTCGTCAATGCCGCCTGGGCCGAATCTTGGATTCAAGTACGGTCTAGCTCGCTTCAGGGGAACGCCGAACAACCCTCCGAAACACAATTGTTGAACAATGGAACAATCAAACAATCGATCAGCTTGTGCATTAATATTGTTCAGGGTATGTTGCGATAACGTCTGGCCCCGCCACTTGAGGCGACATTTAGTTGAAAAACAATACAAACCGGAATCTTCCAGGGCAGATGCACCGCGACTCAGGAGCTCCCAAACTCTGCCGAAAGGAATGTCCGTCCAACCGTCCGACGCAAAACCGCCAAGGCCCAACAGGTTTTCGCCCGCGAAATCAGTTGCCCCACTTCGGGGCAAAAAGCACGTAAGGGTTAGGCTGGCCAAGTAACCTACCTCCAGCTCGCCCGTGGAAGCGGCTGGATTCCTCGACGGCGGGGCGTCGGGAACGGGCGGAGCCTCGATGCGTGATCGTCGGATAATCATGCGCGACGAGGAAGCGGAGAATCCAACGGCGACAGCGAAGCCATGCCGCAAGGCGCCTTGCACTCGAACGATTAGCCTGGCGAAAAACCAAACCATGTGCAGTGGTGACTGGCGCTTCGGTAGAGCTCCCAATGAGGACGCGCGACCAGCGAAGGCCAGCGCCGCCATGCGAACTCTGCGCCCCTGGGACCTGAGGCGGACATCCCTATTGGGCCAACGAAGCGCGCGTTGGGTGCACAAAAAAAAGCGGAGCCGCCATGCGAGCTGCGCCCTTGGAACGTCATGTGCACATCCCTATGGGGCCACGAGACGTGCGAGGCGCGTGCCGAGATGGGGCGGCGCTGCCATGCGAACTGCGCCACAGGGACCTTGGGTGGACCTCCCTATGGGGCCACGAAACTTGTCAGGGCTGTGTCAAGATGGGGCGGCGCCGCCATGCGAACTGCGCCACCGGGACTTGGGTGGAGCTCTTTATGAAGCTCCGAAACGAGTAACAGGTGTAGCCAAATGGGGCGACGCCGCCATGCGGAATGCGTCACTGGGGTCTGCGGTGGAGCTCCCTTGGACGGCCGCGGGGCACTCTCTTCAAAACGAGGGCCCAACACAGGATAGTTGGGACAAACATCACCACATAAACCCATTAGTCGCCGCGCTGGGATCCACGGGCCCGACACATGAGTCCTAGAACCGACACCAGGCCCCGGAGCGCTATGGGTTGTGGTGGTGTTTCTCATCCTGGTGGCTCCTCTGCCAGCGTAACTACTGCTGGCCACCGTGCGAAGCCCCCGTGCCCACAGGAAACCCGGGCCATCTCGGCGGCGCGCCAAGCGGGGCATGGGGGGGGGGTTATTAGAAGGCAGGGTGCTTCTTAGAAGCCCTCGTCTGTTTTCTAAGAAGCCCCCAGAGGGCTTCTAGGAAGAACCCTGCCTTTTAAGAAGGCCCCCCCCCCCCCCAACCCCCCTCGGTGCGCCGCCAATCATCGGAGGGGCACGAACGGGAACATGACGATTTCGCCGCAGGCGAATGCGATGCTCTTTGCCGCTTTGATGACGTGCGCAACGCTATGGCGGGGCCCCTTCGGAACGAAGATGAATCGCCCTGGGTCCTTGAGGTAATGTTCAAAATAATGTTATTCGGGGTCGTCGGCGCTGATCATATGTAAGAGCCAGCGATGCCGACGGCCTCTGTCGGCGCCAGGGCCGTTTCCAGCCTAGACACGAACGTATCAGAGAAGAGGTTGCGCTTCCAGTGCCGCACCAGAAGAATAGAGTCCTGACCCACGTTGGCTACATGATGCATCAATTTTCTGGCAGTAGTTCGAATCCGACCACCGCGTAGATCTGAAATCGCCGCCCGAACCAGGCAGAGGCGTGCTAAGACCTGCTGTACTTAGGATACAGTACGTGTACTTCTACACAGAGAGGGCCCCTAGAGGCTTATTCGGAGCCCGAGCACCCCTGTGCAGGTCGAGTCCGAGATGGTGTTCCTCCGAAACACTCCATTCGAAGCCCCCCGACCGCACCTACAAGACCCCGACGCGCCGCCAGGAGAGCTCACGAAGACTCCGACCCGCCCAACGAGAGACGCATAGGCCCAGGGAAACCCCCGACGGCGACAAAAGTTCGCAGACGGCCCAGAAGGGCCCCAGGAAACCCCAGGAAAGGCCACCCGAATCAATGACGTAGCCCTTCTCATGAGTTGTAAGGAGGTACATCGGCGGGCCCGCCTTTGCGGCGCTCGGGCGGCCCAGAAGATTGCCAGCAGATCCCCGGAGCAGGCCGACACAACCGAAGACTCCGCCAAAATATCATCCCGAAAACAGCCCACCCACCCCCCACCCCCCACCCCCGGAGAGCCAAGAAACATTTTCCCTGGTGCAAAACTGGGCCCGCCCGCGGGGGGGCCGAATGTTTCGCCCAGAAGATGCCCCAGGAGACGGCAAGACGCCCCTCGGAATGCCCCAACTGGCCCGAAGGCTCAAGAGAGCCCCCCAAAGACCCAAGCACGCCTCGCAACGAAGCGTCGCCGCCCCGAGAAAGAATGGCTTCAAAATGCCCTTGGGCAGCCCTGGAGAAAACCCCCCCCCCTTAGCCTCGCCCCCCCTCTTTGTCGTCATCCCCCCCCCCCCCCCCCCCTGTCATCCCCCCCCTCCCCCCTCATATTCGGCACGACCGCGCCGAGAAGAATATCCCGTCATGCGCATATGGTCCGGCGGACTGAGCGAAGCGATTAAATTGATCATGCCCACGTGGCGGCGGCAAAATCCGGCAGGGACACGCCCCGCAAGCGACTCTGGAAGAAGGAACTGCCCACCAATATTATCAGAATCACATGAAGAGCAATGGCACTGCCAAGAAGGCACACCACGAGTAGACCCCACCAGAGGGAGCACAAAGAAAAATGCGCTCAGAGAAAGCATCAGCCCTCACGAATATGGAAACGCACAATGCATGTCTTGGCTTTGAAGACGCGAGACTTGTATGATTTGAGCACAAGTGGCGATGGCGATGATGATTCTGGCCACTTTCGGATAATGGCCCTCGCCTTACGGCCGCGGATCGGCCGAGCCGGCGGCCCCCAAACTGCCCAAGATGGCTTCCAAGATGGCCCAATAACCGCCCCAAGAGGGCCACAAGACTGACCCAAGTGCTCCCAGAGCCCCCATCGGGACCCAACAACACTGACCGACAACAGTCGGTATCGCAGAATCGGGGTCACATGAGTATCGAGTCCCACCAGCCATCTGGGCGACGGGTGGTCTAACGAGAATTCTATTTCCTCTTCCACGAACCCTTCTTCCCCTGCTCGGGGGAAGGGTTTGGCCCCCCCCCACCCGCTCCCCTGGACCTGGACGGGGCGCCCCGCGATGTGCCAGGGCGCCCAAGATGGCCCAAGATGGCTCCATGAGGGCCTCCAATGCTCCAAGATGGCTTCCAAGATGGCACAATATAACCGCCCCAAGAGGGCCACAAGACTGACCCAAGTGCCCCCCAGAGCCCCCATCGGGACCCAAGGAAGCCAGCATCTTCCAACAGCTGTAAGAAAATGAACGGTTTCGGCCTTCCCGCCACTTCACTTCCGATGCGCTTCTGAAGCCTCAAGATGGCCCCAAGATGGCCCAATAGAGCCCCAAGATATGCCCAAGAGGCCTCCACGACGCCCCCAAGAGCGCCCAAGAGCGCCCGAAGAGCGGCCCAAAGAGGCGATGTTGAGGGCTGCGGAGAGGTGAATGCAATCGAGGACCCCCCCCCCCCCCTCTTGTGATCAATGGCCTCCAAGATGGCCCCAAGAGGCCTCGCAAGGCTCCCAAGTGACCCCCAAGAGAGCCCCAACAGGGCGCCGAGATCCGCGCGCGCAGCCTGAGCGCGACCGACCCGCACGGAGGCGAAGGGCTTGAAAGAAGGTCTCGGCCCATGGCCGAGCAGACCCGCCAATCACGGCATAAAGCGACGCAATGGCGGGGAAGGGGGAGGGCGGCCATCAAAATGTTTGCAGCGTCAGCCACTGCCAGGCGGCAGGGACCTGACGCTCGACAGGCCGCCCCCATCAACAGATCAGCATCACGCAGACCAGCCAATCACGGCATAAAGCGACGCAATTGCGGGGAAGGGGGAGGGCAGCCATCGACATTTTTTGCAGCGTCAGCCACTGCCAAGCGGCAGGGTCCCGACGCTCGACAGGCCGCCCCCCAAACCTATCAGCATCACACGTGATCGAGGACCGCACCAGTCTTGGGATGGTGGCCCTGAGCAGCATATGTAATTTTGGTGGCCTGGGAGCTCCGGGTGGACGGATGCGGCGACCGACCATTGCATTGGCTCTCAGGCCCACGCAAGGCCCCACTTGGGAGGATGGCGTAGGCCGAGCACGTGGCACAAAACAATACTCGCCCGACCTGTTCCATATGATGGCCGAGAACGATGAAACGTGCGGTGAGTACCTCAGCCGGCGGCGCCTCGGCACGGTTTCCCACGGGCCCCAGGGCCATGTCCGCCGCCTCCATGGCCGCAAGCACCGCAGACGAGGAGTGAAGGACACCCTCGGATTCGCGCAGAGCGAAAACCGTGTTTGCCTGCCGCGGTTGGAAAGTTGACGGGCCGCACCTCCGACGGCTACCGCTCTTAAGCTGCGCAAGCGATGACGAGGTCTTGGCGCGCAGATAAAGGGCGCCGAGATCCCCCAAAAGAGCCCCCAGAGGACCCCAAGCCCATTCAAATGAGCCCAAAGAGGGCAACGAGAGAGCCCCAATAGGACCCCGAGAGGCCCCCAAGAGAGCAGCGCCAGCAGCATCACCACCAGCAGCGGCAACACCACCACTACAACCAGCACCAGCACCAGCACCGGCACCACCAGCACCAACAGCACCACCAGCACCAGAAGCATCAGCACTGTCATCAGCAGCATCCGCAACATCATCAGCAGCACCCGCAGCAGCAGCAGCACGAGCACCACCAGCAGCATCACCACAAGCAGTAGCATCAGCACTAGCATCAGCAGAATCCGCAGCATCGTCAGCAGCACCCGCAGCAGCAGCAGCAGCAAGACCAACATCAGGACTCGCAGCAGCAGCAGCAGCACTAGCAGCAGCACCACCACCAGCAACGCCAACAGCAACACCCGCACCATCATCAGCACCAGCACCACCATCACCAGTAGCAGCGAAGGCACCAGGACCATCACCAGCAGCAGCACGGGCACCAGCAGCACTAGCAGCACCAGCAACAACACCAGCGCCAGCAACATCACCAGGACCATCACCAGCAGCAGCAGCAGCACCAGCAACACCACGAGCAGCAGTATCAGCAGCACCAGGACCAGCAGCACCAACAGCAGCACCAACAGTACCAGGGCCAACACGAGCACCAGGAGTATCAACAGCAGCACCAGCACCAGCACCAGCAACGTAACAGCACCAGCTGCAGCATCACCACACCAGCAGCAACAGCAATCAGCAGCATCATAACAACCATCACAAAGCCTCGATTTTTGTTTCTCATCCTCGAATATTCCCCCTCGAATCTTCTCGAGGGGAGAATGGACAAGGGAGAGGGGAAGAGGGAAGGAGGAAGAGGAGGAAAAGGCATGAGGAATAGGAGGGCGGGAGGAGGAGGAAGAAAGGAAAGAGGAGGAGGACCAACGAGGGAGGACGAGGAGGAGCAGGAGGAGGAGGAGGAGGAGGGTGGAGAAGAGGAGGAGGAGGAGGAGGAGGAGGAGGACGAGGAGGAGGGGGGGGAGGAGGAGGAGGAGGAGGAGGAGGAGGAGCAGCAGCAGCAGCAGCAGGAAGAGGAGGAGGAGGGTGAAGGGAGGAGGGAGAGAGGAGAGAGGAGGAGGAGGAGGACGAGGAGGAGAGGGAGGAGGAGCAACGAGGACGACGACGCGGAGGATGACGAGGAGGGGGGGCAGAAGGAGGAGGGGGAGGAGCGGGAGGAACAAAAAAAGGGGAGGGGCGGGGGCGATGGGGAATAAGAATTAGGCGTGAAGGGGACGAAGGGGGCAAAGGGAGCGGGGAGGAGGACGATGAAGAGGGAGCAAGGCGACGACGTCAAAAGGGAGGTGGGTGGCGAGCACGTCAACGCCGGCGAGCAGCCTTGCCCAAGGCCCCTAGACACCCAAAACGCCTAGAGCGCCCAAAGTGCAAGACACCTCATGGCGGTGACGATCGGGCTGATGAAGGAGGGTGATGTAGATAATGATGATGATGATGATGGTGATGGTGGTGATGGTGATGAGGATGGTGGTGATGGTGATGGTGATGATGATGACCTCCGTTGGTTTTCGTCCGGAGTTCAACGGTCTTGGCTACGTTGGTTTTCGCCCGGACTTCAACGGTCTTGGCGGAGGACAAAAAAATGGTACGATGGTGATGATGCTTCTGCTGGTTATGTGGATGACGGTGGATTCCGTTGATTTTCGTCAGGGAAACAGAGGCCCTGGAGGGGGCCAACAGGCCCACTCCTCGACGAGTTTTCATATATCACACGCTATCAAGGCAAATCCAATGGCTCTCCGTCGGGCCCGTCACGGCCATCCTTGGGCCGCTCCTTCTCGAGCCACTGGCAGGCCCCAGGGCGCGCCGACCCTGCGATCCGAGCGGCCTTGCGCTCTTCCAGTGTGTCCTTCTAAGCTCGATGCTCTCCTGGGCCGTGCGTGGGGCTCAGAACGTCTGCCTGTTGCGCAAACGCCCATATCCTGCCGAACGGCCGCCCCTGCCCGCGCAGCCGACTGCCAGGCTTTGCAGTGGGCGGCGGCAGCTTACACGTTCGACTCCGAGTTGACGAGCAGATGTTGCACACTGCTCTGAAATCCCACGTCTCGTCCGCATTCATTGAAAGCCTCACGTAAGCCCTCCCGCTCGCTAAAGGAAGCCTATCCCACCCTGCATCGCCAGCCCTCCGCTCTGGTGGCGCATCCGCGTCGGCGGGGTATTCGGGCAAAGCCTCTGAGCCTGGGTCAGGCTCGACCGCTGGTGGCGCGGGCGGCTCGGGGAGGCCCGGGGCGCCGCCGCCGCCGCCGAGCGGGGCGCCTCCGCGGCCGAGCGGGTCGGCAGCAGCAGGCTCGTCAGAACCAGAAGCACCGCCGCTGCCCAAGCATGCGTCTACTCCTTCGACAGCCTGCGCCGCAGCCTCGACTGGGCCACCGCCGGCGTCGTCAGAGTCCGTGTCTCCGGAGTCGCCCGCTGCCGCGTGGCCTTCGGCATCGGCCCCGTCGTGGCCGTCGTCGGCACCTCCGCCGACGGCCGCCTCATCATCTACATTCCGAGCAGGGTCGCCCTCAAACAACATCTCGGCCCAGTCATCCAGAATCGCGGCGGGTTCCACCGAGCCGCTGAACTCGCCCAGGTGGAAGACGCCCTCACCGACGAAGTTGGTGCCATCTTCATCGCCCGCGGCCTCCGCAGCATGACCGTCGGCTGGGCCATCCAGCAACGCTGCCGTCGCCGAGCTCGGAGCCGAGGAACTGCGATCGAGGTGCCTTGCCCTGCTTTGGGACGACGCCCTCCTGCACAGCAAAAGCGCTCGGTTGACATCTGGCTTCCTCCTCGCGGCGCCCGCGAGCTCGAAAGCAGTGCTGTGGGCAGAGACAATGAACTCCAGCAGTGAGCCTGAGTCCTCCTTGATGATGTGAGCGATGGGCGTAAGCGTCCATGTGCCCGCACCAACTCGAGAAAGCCTCAAAGCCCACCCATCAGAAGTGCATCGTTCAATGGCTTTTTTTCGGATTCGGCATGCCCGCGCAAAGCCTGGAAACGCCGACCTGCAACCTCACGGTGCAGGGGACCGCAGGCACCTCGCCCGCCCAATGGTCAACAACATCGCAGCCGACGGGATCCGCCAGGCAAAGGATCTGAGCTTTAGGTGAAAAGATTGGAAACCCAATCACAGCCCACGTGTGGCATGATCTTTCTGGACCAACAAACGAACAAAAAAACGCTTGCTCGGCACTCTTTGCGGCGGATACGCCAAGCGACTCGACATGCCGACTCATGCCCGCCGTCAAGTGACCGAACGCTTGCGTCAACCCCTCGTCCACGAGAAGCCCATGGCAAACATTGCGGAAATTGCTCCCGCACCCCCAAACGCTCGAAGCAGCAGGCGCATCGGGCCTCGTCGGCACCTCGGCCAATGTGTAAGGCGACGCATCGCTTCCCAACCTCCTGAGCGCCTCGCACTTCGGAGCGATCTGCTGCCTGACGGACGCGACCACCGCCTTGGATATCGGCAGGTCGGACGTTTCGTCTGGGTGCTGCATGTTCTCCGACCAGACGCGAACATCTCTCCCGCCCGATGCCGTTGCGCCGCCCTGGCCATGCCCGTCATCATCTGCCACAGCGGGCGCCCGCTGCCGATCCTTATCCCTCTTCGCCCGAAACAACGTACGTCAGCCAGCGACGCCGCACGTCCGCGTCGCCGTCGTACTTCTCGACCGCTGCTCTGATGGTCTTCTCTGGTCATTTTCCGGCCCAGGGACCTGCTCGTCAAGAGCTCCTTGTAATTGATGAATATCACCTTGGGGTTGCCTCCGCCAAGTTCGTCTATGGATGCAAGGGCCCCCCTCTGCGTCGCTGACGTCTTCGCCAGCGCGCCCATCGCGGATAGCCAAATGGGGTTTTGTCTCGGGGCCTTGGGCGATGTAAGGCCCGCTGCCAAGCGACTGTGCGCTCGCTCTCCGAAGCGGCAGGGCAACGTCGCTGCCGCCTCTCTGGGCGTGGGCAAAATTGAGATGGCGGCACGCGGCTCGGTGAGCCGTTGGCGCGTGCGATACTCCTCCTGCGTTTGATTGGCAATCGTCTTTCACCACCCAGGCCGCAGCAACAGAAACCCGGCCCCCTGCCGCCCCCCCCCTCGCCCCCCCCCCCCCCCCATACTCCAGAAAAAAAAAAAAAAAAATTCCGCGCTGCGCGCGCCTGGGGCAGCAGGCGGGGCGGCTCGGGGGGGCGGCGGCGCACGGGGGGGTTTCAGGTGCGGCAACCTTGCGTTCGCACTCCACTGGCGCCGTGCTGAAACGGATGTTGGCCCCGAGCACCTGCACCCTGCGTCGAGCGCGGTCAGAACGCAGGGCAACTGCCGTTGGGAACTCCTTTTTGAGATTTCGAGCCCACGGGCCCCAACAACATGGGCGGGCATTTTCGTATGCATCGCACGTGGCCTCGACGACTGCCTCGGTAGCGGTATCCGAACACACGTGCTGGAGACGATACGGCCAAGACGAAAATCTCATCTCTGCTTTGACCATTAGGCTACACATCGCTTGAAGCAAGCACGACCGCGCATAGGTCATGACTATGCTTCTGTCGGCGCGCTCAGCTCCAAGCCAAGACAGCAGCTTCCAACCGCCGTCGTGTATTTTGAAATTCTCCACGAGGTTCGTCAAGACCTCCACCGTGTCTGCCAGTGCGGACCTCCCAGGGTCCACGAGCTCACCCAAGCCGAGTTTCTGAACGCCGCGGCTCGGGGCCCCGATAACGCGCCAACCGAACCTGTCCAAGACGCTGACAACGATCAGTATAATGCCAAGCTGCCACGGCCGATGAGGGTCCTGGAAGAACGCGGGAACCTTCAGCACCCTGCCGCCTTCCCTCGCTCGAATGTGATCTGCCGACTCCTCACCCATCAAAAGCTGCGCCGCTGCTTTGGCCAAATACTCCTTCACTTTGGCCTCGGTTACTTCCATGCGCGCACTCAGGCCAGCCAGCGACAACGGTAAGATATTGCCAAGGACGGCGCCCAACACCATCCGCTCGAGACAACTGATAACACCAGTCCATCTCGATAAAGCCCCTGGCTGCCAACGCCGCCGCGTGAGCAGCGACAATATAGGCCCCGCGATGAACTCCACCGCCGCCTCCATGTCGATTCGTTGTCTCTGATTCGGCCGCCCTTGCTCAACATAAAACGCCCACTTGTTCTCAGCGCGGTCAAAATGACAGCGATCGCAGATTTCAAAGATGTTCTTCATGGCAAAGAACAAGAATAAAGTAAAAAGAAAAAAAAAAAGGGGTAGAACATACGAAAATAACAATAAGTCAAATTAATAAAAAAAAAAATTAAAGATACAACAAAAAGAAAAAAAATACAAAAAACACAAAACTAAGATTAGACAGCAAGTGCCTTGCCCCCGCGCTCTTGGCGGCGAACTCGGAATCGTCGGCCATCCAAACAACGATAGACCATACACATCGTAGAGGTCCTGTTTTGGAAGGGCGCACCCCCCCCCCCCCCCCCCCCCCCCCCCCCCCGAGCCCAACGAACAACTGGTGCTAGGGCCCACTTGTCGGCCCGGATCGCAGCCTCAAAGAGGAGAGAAAAAAAAAGAATAAAAACAAAAAGAAATGGACAAAAGCCACCCTGAACTGAACGGTCTTTGGACACTAAACGGCTCAGGGAATACAACGCCGGAACGACTCGGGCAAGACACAACGACGACGACTTCACGATATGAAGTTGGCGTGTCCAACAACGCTCGCCATGAAGTGCAAGACCTGGCAGATCCATCGCTTCGATCACGCGCACCATGCGGCCGAACGCAGCGACATTCGACGACGCAAAATCAAATGCCAAACAAATTGTAGAGAATGCAGCGCCCAAGCAGAAATCTGACATGCTCTGGTGTTTAAAGTAATCACAAGGGAATGCGTCGGCCAGTGCTTCCAATAAAAATTCGCGTTTCGTCTCCGCCAAAAACATCGGGGCGACCAGCCAAGGCTGCCGCGCGAACACTTGCGAACCGTCGCCACCGAATATACAAGTAGACAATGCGGCCAACACAACCATCACTTGAGTGTCGCGGGGGGCATTCGACGTAAACTTGTTGAGAGGCCGAGCCTTCTGACTAGCCTCGTCCCACATGGCGGAGAAACCACGCAATATCTCAGCATCGCCCGACTCCCGAATAACAAACGGAACCTGCCGCTGCAACATCTGCACACCGTCCCTCTGTTTGCGCAAGGCGGTATGTGCAACCAAAGCGCAAGCAGCAGTTTGGAGACGTCTTGTTCTCTCTACTGCTGGCCCTGGGCCTCTCACGCGAGGCGTCACTGCAAGTCGAGCGACCTCTGTCAGGCGATCGCACATTGCATCCTTGAGCCGAGGGGCGCTGACGCCCAACACGGCAGAACTGCCAGGGACGATCATGGCGCATGCTTGCGCAGTTCGGCATGAGATACGCGTCGGCTCTCCTGCTGCAGCGCGCGCATCCGCGGCCCTGGCGCCCCGAGCGCGCCGGGCCTGCCGCTGCCTCTGCGCGCGCAACTCATTGGCAACATCGGGATTTGGACGGACCAGTGCCAAACGCCATGATGCAGGCATGCGCGGCCGTCGAAGATTGAAAATAGCAACATGCACTTTCGAACCGAAACGGCTACGGAACACTCGCGTTTCCGTAAATCGACCTCGTTAGTTTTATCCCACCAATCCTCTTGGAGGAAGGGGTGTCGGGCGCTTGCCCTTCCAAACCCTTTTTCCCTTTCGGAAGAAGCTTCGCCCCTCCCCCCGCGCCCCCCCCCTGGGCCTGAACGGGGCGTTTCGCGAGGGGTTGGAGCGCGGAATATGGCCCGAGACGGCTTCGATATAGCCCTAGATGGCCCAAGATGGCCTCCAGGATGGAACAATATAATCCAAGGTCGCTCAAAACTGTTCCCATGATGCCTCCGAGACGCCCAAGACCGCTCCATGATGGCTTCGAATGGCCACGGAGTTCCCCAAGGGGGCCCGCGAAACCAAAATCTTCCCCGAACGTGAAAAACCAAATGGCGTTTGCCATTTCGCTCTCTCGCTTGCGCATAACTTTTGAAGCCTCAACATGTCTCTCACGATGGTCCAAAAGAGCCCGAAGAAGGGCCCAAGAGAGTTCCAAGACGGCCCCCGGCTCGCCAAGAGCGCCCCGAGACCGCCCCAAGACCGCCACAGGAGGAAACATTTCGGGCTCCAAAAAGGCAGGGAGTTAGGGGGGCGCCCCTTTCTTTGATCGACGTCATCCGAAGTGGTTCAAAGCGGGCCCACAAAGCCCCCAGGAAGAACCTAAGAGGCACCCGAAAGGGTTCCGGAAACTCCAACAATTACAAACGGGTTTCAAGGCAGCCCCAAGAGGCCGCCAACAAACTCCAGGAACAAATGATTCGTACATTATTTTATGATTGGTTCGACGCTGTCACATTTGTCGCCACCTTCTACATGATTATCCCCCTCCTCTTCCCCCCCTCCCTCCACCTCTTCCTCCCGCCTCCTTCTCGTCCTCCTCCCCCCCCTCCTCCTCCACCTCGTCCTCCTCCTCCCTTCTCCGCCCCCTCCCATTGAGGGTTCACCAGAAGTTGCGTGAGAACGTGTTCCATCAAGTTCATATCAATTCTGCTCGCCTTCCTCCACTTTCTGCCCCCCCCCCCCCCCCGCCCCTCATCGATCCTCCTCGTCGCACTCCGACTCCTCCTCCCGTCTCCTCATCCTTCTCCTCCGCCGTTCCTCTTTCGACAGGGCCGCGAATGCATATATGGTCAACTCCTGGATCTGCTCAGGCTGACCCAGACCTTCGGTTTGACGGCTTCTCCAACTCTCGGCTGCGCTGCGTGCTCATCCGCTTCCATGATCAAAGCAATTCGCCTGGGCATCGTCTCTGGCTGGGCTGGCGTGGACACGCGACGCGTCAACGCTATGGGGCATGAGAACGTCTACCTTTTTCTGTGAGTGGCGCTCGTCCGGCGGAGCCGACCTATTGCGAACTTGCACTCGATGTTGGAATCATGTCGTTCCTGCATATCCCACCCCTCTCGCCCCCTGTGACGCTACACGTGACCTGTGTGGCGCCCTACTCGTTTTGGTGTTAATGCGTCGTGGCTCCTCTGTTTGTTTTTCGCCACATCGATGCGACCCACCGTCGCGAAGCAGCACTGGTGGCGCTAGGGATGAGTGCATCCCCTTAGGATGTGAATTATTACGCTGCCGCGCGTTTTTGTCGCGGCTCGCAGCGTCGCCCTGTCGGCAGCGCGCGGCTCTAGATTTGCGATGCCGTCGACGAAACGATGAGATCTGAAAGCGCGGCTTCCGCCCTTGCAATGCGCGCAATCCACGCCCCCCCCCCCCCCCCTCGAAGACATGGATGCGCCTGCGCGTTCCCCCACGAACAGTAAAATGCGTTTGTATGACGGGGCCTTCTCCCGGGCAGGGAAAGGGGAGGCTCGCTACACGATGGGCGCAAACGTCAGGGGGCGCGGCCGCAGGGCACGATAGGTGCGCGGCCGAAATACAAACGTGCAGTACGCATCATTTTCGTTACGACCCGAAACTGACAAAAACCTGAGAACGGCATTCAACATAATGCCGACATGGTCGTCTTCTAGAAGCAGGTAGACTGATGCCTCCAAGGCCTCGACAAAGATCATCGCCCCGAGGAAAGCGTTGAGCTCCTCCCGCGCCGAGTCCCACAGACGCTGGAACTTCGTATAGGACTCACGAACGAACCGATGCATCGTGCGGAAGATCGACAGGAGCTCCCGACGCATCAGGCAAAGGAAGGCGACGTGCCCGAGGACGGCCTCGACCTGCCAGCCAGAGACCTTCCTCGGCCGAAGCAGCGCCCAGACGCCACGGCGTAACAGGGCGCAACGCTTGTCGCTGGGCCGGGCGACTCGGGCGTCGCCGTCAAGATGCCAGCCCAGAGAGGGCCCGCCGTGGTCGAAGACCTCCATCTCGTGGAAGCGCAGCGCGTCGGCGTCGAAGTCCCTCTGGGCCTCCGCCAGAGCGCGGCCCACCAGGTCGCCGTCGAAAGAGAGCACGCCAGCGCTGTCGACATGCATGTAGTGGCCAGACCCTGCCGAGGCGGAAGGCCCGCCGAGGACCAGGGAAGGCCCCCGGTCCGAAAGCTCCTGGCTCTGCCGCAGAGCGGGCTGGCGGCCCAGGCGCTGGGTCAGGGACGGTAATGTTGGCTGAAGTGGCAAAGCGACCACGAGAAAAAAAAAAAAAAAAAAATACAAAAAAAAAAAAAAAAAAAAAAGAAACAAAAAAAGAAAAAAAAAAAAACAAAAAAAAAAAAAAAAAAAAAAAGAAAAAAAAAAAAAATACAAAAGACAAAAGAAAATGAAAAAAAAAAAAAAGGTAAAAAAGAAAAAAACAAAATATAAAAGAAAAACACGAGAAGCCCATCGGATGGCTCGCACACATGGGCCAAATCTTCCGCGTGCCGGCTCGCGGCCAGAGGCGGCACAGGCTCGGTGCGACCGCGCGGCGGCACTTGGCGCAAGGGTCTGCCAAAAAAAAAAAACCAGACAGACAAGCGAAGTAGCGCCGGATGTCGCCCCCCGCCGTCTTCACTAACCTCATCCTGTGGAAGCAGTCGGCGACGTCCCCGACGCCGAGGTGGACCGGCAAGCCCTGCAGGAGGCCCTCGGGGTCGTCGATCTCCGCCCTGGACAGCCCCTCGCCGCTCAGGAGGGCGACGCCTGGGGGCTTCTGGAACAGCTGGTTGGCTCGCCGGCAATCGACGATCAGCCTGAGCTTGTCGGCCATTTTGGCGACGAAGAAGACTCCCAGCACGCAGGCCGGGCCACGAGTGAAAGTCACCATGCCAACTCTCGCTACCCTCCGCACAAGGCGGCCGTAGGCACGAGGATCCTTCTGCAGCGCCGGGTCAGTGCGGCAGCCCGGCACCCCTTCGTATTGTTTGATTAATTCCGACTCCTGCGCGGGCCGGAGCATAAGCTTCTCAAAATCCTCGAGGTGCTTCCTCGCCTCCGAAGGCAACATCGAGATGAGTGACGGCGAGTCGTGCAAGTCACTCGGCATAGATACTTTCGAGTACTCGTAGGACCCGACACTGCATGGAGGCGCCGGCGCATACCCCGAGCGCCCCTTCAAGAGCCTGGCCAAGGCTCCACGTTCGCTGACGGCGCTGTCAACGTCGCACCAGCGGGAGGCCGCCTCCACGACGCGCTGCCGCACATCAGCTTGTAGGCCCAAAATCTTCTTCTCGGTGGACGCCGACATCTGCCGTGGGGCAGGTCGATGATCCCCGCCATGCATCCAGTGCCTCAATGGCCGCGTCGATGTCTCGCAGCAGCCGTCTGCGCCTCCCGCCCGCGGCGGCCGCAGGGATGCCCGCGGCACTCAGCGGAGGGAGAGGCAGGAAGGCACGCGCCCTGTGGGGTTCGCGGGCGACGGTCGGGCCGTCGTCGCCCTGGGCGTCCAGCATCGCGTGGCCGGCGGCCGCGCGCCTCGCCCGCGGCCGCCTCTGCCTCTACCTTCTCCTGCTCTGTCTCCGCCGGCCTGGTCGCCCTCAGCCTGCGGGGGGCGACCCCCCGTGAGGGCGGCGGTGGCCGCGGCGTCGGCGCCCGGGGCGACCCCCGAGTGGGGCGCGCAGGCGTGGGCCCGGAGACTCCTCAGCTCCAGCTCGTCCTTGGCCTGCCGCGCGGCGCACATGCGCGCCCCCTTGGAGGCGAGGTCCAGGGCCGAGGAGGTGGCGCTGAAGTGCTTGGCCGCGCCCCAGTGGGGATTGTCGACTTCCCCCGCGTAGGCCTCCACGTGCTGCAGCAGACGCCGGGCGACCGCATCCAGGGCCGCGGCGGCGTCCACGTTCAGCTGGTCGTCGCTGCCGACCAGCCAGAGACACTCGATGTGACACTCAACCTCAGGCCAGGCCTGGTCCTTGCGCGAGATGCCCGCCCCGCGACCCCGTCCTGCCGCGCCTGTGGAGCTTCCCACCCACGGGGGGGCACGCCGGGGGCCCTCTGAGCCCAGCCGTCTGGGCGCTCTCCTGAGTGGCCTCCTGCAGCACCTTCTTCCACCTCTTGCAAGACCCCCGCGTCGTCGTAGTCGATCCAGCGCACGCGGAGGTCGTCGACCTCGGCCGCCTCGGCTCGGGCCGCGGAGGTGGCCAGCGCGGACGGGCGAGGTGACTCGTAGCCGAGCGCCCTTTTCCCGAGCAGGTCGCCGACGCCTCGGATAAAAAAAAAAAAAAGAAAAAATTCAAACAATAAAGAATAAAAAAAGAAAAGAGAAAAATAAAAAGAAAATAAAAAATTGAGAAGAAAAAGAAAAAAAAAAAATAACAGAAAAAAAGAACGAATAAAAAAGATAAAAAAATGAAAAAAGAAAAAACAAAAAAAAAAAATAAACCAAAAAATAATTATAAAAAAAGAAGAAGAAGAAAAAAAAAAATTGAAAAGAAAAAGAACCGGGAGGCCCCCGGCAGCTTGGCCTCGCGCCACTCCGACACGCGGCCGAGCTCAAAGAACTCCACTGGGTGATGTCTTCCGCTGCGGCCAGCGGCGATGCCGCATTCGCCCGGCCCACTCAGTCCGACACGAGGTGCCTGGCCAGGGCGCAGCTCGGCGCCGAAGGCAAAACCCCCGTCCCCCAGCAGGCCCCCAGATCAGCCGCACAGCCAGCCCACCCATCTGCAGTCCCTCCGGCAGAAGGCGTGTGCTGCTGCCGGATCCGCCGGCGGCTCCGCGCTGGCACGAAGAGCAGCCCCCGCGCCCTCGGCGTCACCGACGAGGAAGGACACGGCCTGCTTGCCTCGGAGCCGGCGGCCCGAGGCACTGAGGCGGGGCGCCTGCCCAGGGGAGTAGGCTGGATGGTCCAGCCGGCCGCCCCTCCAGTCCACCGACTCGGGCGCGCTGGGATCGGGCCCGTCACCCCCCGTCATCACGGCGGCCTCGGCGCGCCCCTTCGCGACCAGCTCAGCCGCGTGGTCCGGCTCCAGGGCCCGGCTGAACGCCACCGCCGAAGAGACGCCCGTCGGGGAACCCTTCCGCCCTGTGAGCGAGGCCGGGCTGTGGTATGAATAGTCCGGTCCCTGAGGTCTGATACGGCCAGATTTTGGCAACATGTTTTTGTTGGGCATCTACGGCCAAAATCGTTTTGGTCGTGGATGCAAAAGAAGACGTAGACGTGGAATGCACGAGGAAATGCCATATACGAAGGACGTGGCATTGAGATATCAATATACATGTGAGTTCGCAATGCGCTTTGCGCCGGCAGTTCGCTTGTATAGTGAACGTCCAATTGAAACACCTATTATTGCGTGTTTGTCTTCTTCCAACCCGCATTCGTACTTAACCTGGTTTTTTTTTTTTCTCCTCCCCCTTCTCCTCCCCATCCTCCTCTTCCTCCTCCTCCTCCTCCTCCTCCTCATCATCATCATCATCATCATTATCATCATAATGTTTCTCCTCCTCCGCCTCCTCCGTAAGTCTCGTCATCCTACTACTCCTACTCCTCATCCTCGTCCTCCTCGTTCTCCTCCTCCTCCTCCTCTTCCTCCTCCTCCTCCTCCTCCTCCTCCTCCTCCTCCTTCTCCGCCCCCCATTATTAGATGGATCCTTTCGAATGTGTTTTGCTCCTGGCGGCAGCTGGAAAAGGGGAGGGGGCAAGCCTTCACGGGGGGGCGCGTGGCCAGCACGGGGGGCCGCGGCGCGCAAGAGGCGGGCCGAGAACTTGACTCTGTTCTCCCTCATGCACGCCCTCTCCGTCCTCTATCTCCTCTCCTCTCTCCTCCTTGCCCTCCTCGTCCTCATCTTCCTCGTCCTCCTCTTCCTCCTCCGCCGTTTCCTCCTCCTCGTCGTCGTCCTCCTCCTCCTCCTCCTCACTCTCGCCCGCCCCTCCCCCATCCCCCGAGGGCTGTCAAGGTAGCCCCGTCGACCAGTCCCCTCGCACGATTACCTTATCATTAACTTGAGTTTTTTACGAAAAGGCTCCAGGGCTGGATGGCCCTGCCACCAAGAGCAGCGGCGGCACTGCCTATCATCCAAATGTACGAGAGACACTCATAAGATCACGACACCCTTGGGGCGAGCGGGGTCGAGGGGGCAGGAGGGCGAGGAGGAGGGGGAGGAGGAGGAGGAGGAGGAGGAGGAGGAGGAGAATGAGGAAGAGGAATAATTACTGGAGTTGCTGGTTTGCGGACCGCTGTCCAGGCCTCTCAAGGGCCCCAGCGAAAGCAAAAACAATATGCCCACGAGTTGCAAGACAAACTGTTGCTGGATGGAGGGCTCTCCGCAACGAAGGAAAGCAACAGCAAAAAGGGGGGCCCGCGTGCAACTTCATGGGCATGGTAGGGTCCGCGAGGATCCTCGGGTGCGTTCGTGTTCCTCCTCCTCTTCCTCCTCCTCGTTCTCCTCATCTTCCTCCTGGTCCTCCTCCTCCTCATCCTCCTCATGCTTATCCTCATCCTCTTTTTATTCCTCCTCGTCGTCACATGTCTCATCCTCGTCCTCCTCTTCCTCGTCCTCCTCATAATCTTCCTCATCACCCTCCTCTTCCTCACCCACCCCCTCCTCCTGCCCTCCCCTCTCGTCCCCTCTCGCCCTCCCCGCGCCGTCACCTTCTGGAGAGCGCCAGTGATCCTCCTCCTCCTCTTCCTCCTCCTTTTCCTCCTCCCTCCTCCTCCTCCTCCTCCTCCTCCTCCCCCTCTTCCTCCACCTCCTCCTCCTCATTCTCTTCCTCCTCCTCCTCCTCCTTCTCCTCCTCCTCCTCCTTCCTCCGCCAGTGGCCACCTCTGCGCAGCTCAAGCGCCGAGTGACCAGCGGCGGCGCCGCGGTCGTGTCGTGAGGGTGGCGGCCCATGCGAGATCGGGGCGGGGAGGGGCAGGGATCATCCTCATATATCTTTCGAGAGACATGGCCCGTGTGGGCAAGACAGTCCAACGGAGGATGGGGGGGAGGACGAGAAGGAAGAGGAGGAGGAGGAGGAGGAGGAAGAGGAGGAGGAGGAGCAAATCGGACTGATGTCACCATGTTTGGGTGAGCGTTGCTGCAGGATTCGGATTGTATGGGGAGTATTGGAGTTTTCGGTTAAGATGTTAAAAATAAGGCGCTAGGGTTAGTACGGGAATTTTGGGGTGTTTGGTTAAGGATGCTACAGTGCAGTGTTATTGCTTCTGATCAGGGTGGTATTGCTATATGTTTATGGTGCTAGTTTTAGCGCGTGCTGCTAGCGGCGCTGGCGTGAAGATTAGGTATTGCAGGGTTACCGTTCGGGCCAGGTGGCTAAGGAACACAACCAGAGGGAAAGACAACCAACGAGAGTGCGCGGCGCGGGCAGCTCCTCGGCGCCTCCGCGCCGGCCTATGGTCACCAACCGGACGTGCATGGGATTTGCATTGGATTTGCATTGGATTTGCATTGGATTACCATTGGATTTGCATTGGATTTGCATTGGATTTGCATTGGATTTGCATTGGATTTGCATTGGATTGGCATTGGATTGGCATTGGATTGCCATTGGATTGGCATTGGATTGGCATTGGATTGGCATTGGATTGGCATTGGATTTGCATTGGCTTGGCATTGGATTCCCATTGGATTCCCATTGGATTCCCATTGGATTTCTATTGGATTTGCATTGGCGTTGCATTGGAATTGCATTGGAATTCCAACGTGTCGTAGTTGCGCCTGAGGCTACCATTGGAATACCATTGGATTTCGCATGCGCTCCCTCTCTCCTGCGGGCGCCCTCAGGGCCCTGAAACGACCCTACAAACATGCTGAAGTTGCCTGGCTGGGCCACCAGAGGAACTGCACGAGAAGGAGAGACTAACATCTAAAATGTGGGGGAGGATTGCACATGCGGAATCACGTCTCGCACAGCTTGGCGCGAGTTCCCACAGCACCAAACCCACGGCCATTGGAAACCAACGCCCGTTCGGCATCAACGTACACACGGACCCAAGTCTCTCTAGCATTGACCTGTGTTCTTTGCATTTCATTGCTGCGCCTCCAGTGCCCCGTGCGCAGCTGGACTGTTGAGACTGACAGAAAAATTAACGTGTTAATAGCTGAGCGTGGCTGGCGATGCCGAGCCACATGTGAAACAATGCCTGCTCCTGACGCGCCGCCCTCGCAGCACGTCAGTCCAGCTCACTAGCAGGAGCAGGCGGAGACAGTACACGCGATGCTCGCAACACGGCAGAGGACAGCGCAGCCACAAAATCTGGAGGATATTCCTGCGATTCTTTCAACTTCTTCGTGTCTCCAGTTACCCACCCTTTGGCGCTCCAGCCCTTCTTGGTAGTGTGACCAGCATCCTTTTTGCTCCGAGCCTTAGACTTAGGGGTGACGCGTGACAAACATTGCTTTTGCGTGCCAAGGCGATCCGTGCTTGCCCGAAGCGACTTGATGAGGTCATCAACTTCTGGAAGCGTAGTCCACAACTCCAGGGGTTTGATAGTTCCATGCCCAAACGCAGGCAGATATGTTACAATGCGGCGTGCCTTGACCATTCTGAGGGATTCTGCCATAGGGCGGTATAAATATAGTATTGAATTGAAAGGCTGTTCCACCATGATGTACCCCCCCCCGCATCTGGGCAAAGAAACTCATGTAAGACCTCCACTTCACGCGCGCATGCATCGACTTGACACTTCCCAGACACAAGCACCGCACGAGGACAGGAGCAGCCGAGAATGGATGCACCAGACAATCAGTATTGGAATCCATGTTCAATACCATTGGGACATAAGTCTAACAGTGTTCAAGGAACAGTTGCAACAACAACAACGCCATGCCATACATTTGAAACCTTGCTGTTGTTGCACAGTGTTGTTTAGTGCTGGCTGTGTGTGTGTTGACTTACTGTTTGCGACCAGTGCTGTGATGGACCTCAATCACGCACGTCATGATACTTAAGTTAATGTTCCTACACATGCACACGTATAGTCGTCCCGTATAGTTTCGCAGCTTATCTACATTTGTAAGTGTTTGTTCTGCACAGGTGTTCGACGTGTTTATGTTGCCATATGTGTCGTAGTCGGTGCTATCGTCATCGGATTCATTATATAGTTGTTCCCCGTCTCCTATTTCTCGTGCATTAGTGCTGCTTATGTATGTGCATCTGCCGTGGATATATGTATGTGCGGTCTCTCACCCAGTGCCCTGCATGATAGACACTATGCTGCCAACTTCGAGTATCACCCTGCCCGTGCAACACAGACCCCACCCGTCCCCACGTTAGCAATGCGCAGTGGTTTGCTTGCACGACGTCGGGCCTGGACTCGTCGCCTGTCGGGTACGATGTAGTGCGACGAGTATGTCCCGAACCCATTCGTATACATGTTGAGCATTGGTTACTGAAGTGAATTGTGCCCCCAACAACTATAGACGATGCAACCCACAGACTATAAAGCATCCCGATGAGCAGGGTGGCGTCTTGAAACCAGTGGTCATTCTTTTCCACAGAAAACGCACCTGCGCCAGCCTCGCTCATAATATTGCGAGTGATACCGCTAGCTCCCGAAAATATCTCCAGGAATATTGCGTTCCTTTCAATGGCGTGCAACTCATTCAAAATGCATGCAACCGATGATGTCAGCATCATGGCACTGTCTGTGGTGCTCTCCACGCTGTTCGGCACGCCCTGTGCCGTCAACCTATCGGCAGATGAGCTGGCCCAGAGGAAACCGTTCTCACATATCATCGGCGCAGCAGCCGTCGACGACAAGCACAGAAAAACTAGGAATGCCCAGCGACCATCCCCTCCCAAGGCTTGCGCACGAGCCATGTAGAGAGGTCCAGCCTGCAGGCCAGCTCGAAATGGGCGAAACACCTGTACTCAAATGTGCTGCGGTGAGCGAAGCGCGCCATGTCACGCAAGAGTGAGTTCAGACCCTCGTCTATGAACGTGGTGTATACTTTCGGCGACCCGTGAAAGCATACCCTGCAGACAGTTAGTTATTCAGTGAGGGGGGAGGGGGTTCAAGGTTACGGGACTGATGCAGGACGTGGAAGGGCGTGTATAGGGGCGTTGATTCCCTATCATAAATAAGATGCAGGGCGAATAGTTAGAATAGAGGGCGCACGTCTATTCACACCTTGTCCCCAGACCAACAGCCATGTTAACAACACATAACCATAGGCAGGACCGTAATGATACTCATGCGACTAACACTAATACAAATGCTGGAACAAATGGCAACTACGAGTAGCATTGTTCACAAACTATTACTATTATCAGTATGAGTATTATTACTGCTACTACGGCTACCACTAACAATCATACACCACATAATGATAATCATATTAGCCGGCGTGGACACCAAACAGTAGGATATTGCACTATGAGGCGAGTTGCACGACTTTGATGCGTTGGCAAGAAGCAATCATTTTGAGGAAGGCGGGAGATTGAGGCTGATATTAGCCGTCTTAGTCGAACTTCCAATTCTCAAGTCGTCATCGCCCCCCTCTTGTTATTCCTTCCCCTCCTCTGTTCATGATTCATTTCGCTCGCCTCGACCACCCCCTCCCCCTCCTCCAACCTGCGCCCGTCCATCCTTCCACCATGCATCGTCATTGTCGCATCTATTCGATCACATTTTCATAATCGCAGTAGTTATAGACCCTTGAAAAACAAACGGTGTCCTGTCGAAGAGGTGGCAGCACAAGTGATGCTTCGGGGTCAGGTCGATGCCTGTGGCCGTGCAGCACCGGATGTGCATGTTCATATGCTCTAATAGTTTCAGGCGCACGCCAGCACTCATCTTGACGGGGTTCTCTGAGATCAGCTTCATGATCTGTTGTAGAGCCACGCCTGCTTGTAGCAGAGGCGCCCCATAGAGTTGGGCACCACCTGTTTGGCGAAGCTCGTGCATAACAAAGTCAAGCAGCAAGCGTGTCTCCACCGCTTTGGTCTTGACGCCTCCACCTCCATGATGTGGGTTCTGGCGGGCAAGCTAATTTGGAACCAGTGGTGGGGATGGTTTACTTTTTACATCCCGTCCATCTCCGCGCCTTCTGGCTTCTCCCCAGAAGGCGCAGATCTGACCAGGATTCAACGTAGTAGAAATGTTAGTCCCTGAGGTCCTGATGGCTGAAACCGCGCTGCTTGCCTAGCATCTTGAGGGTGAGGTTCCTGAGCCTGAGGTTGTGGGCTATGTTATTTCCTGGATCCCGCTGCCACTGCAGAAGATCTGTTTGTATTTGCCGACATGCCATCTCTATCTTGCCAGCCTGGGTACCTTGAAACTGCCAACTGTTATGTAACATAATGCGCCACAAACATGCCGAGACCATCCTTTGAATAACTCCTAAGTAGAGGCTGTGCATGGAGTCGACTGCCAACGTCTGCGTCGGCGTCGTGCCCAGCGAAGGAGAAAAAAGTGGACACCGATGCTGGGCAGCATCCATCAAAGTGCCGCCGCTGGTCTGCCGAGCGCGCCAGAAAATGATGGTTGCTGGCAGTTTGATGCGATGCAGCTGAGCAATATCATCCAAGTCGTCCGACGGCTCCAACCGATCCTGATCTCGCAATTGCACCCCATTGACAACTATATCTCTGATGACCCCACGTGTTCTGATGGCCTTTGCTTGTTTTGCGCCCGATGGTTTCAGCCACCTGAGCGCGCTCAGAACTGCATCGACGTGATCTCTCGATGCGAGAAGAACTTGCACCTCGCATGCTGCCACAATCCGTTCGTAGTCGCCGTCGTCTCTGAGCGGCCATGGACAGTCTGGGCCAAGTTGATGGGCACGCGAATGCAGTTCTGATTTCCCGAGCTCACAGTACTGGCACGGATTGTGCCCCTGCGCCCACGATGCCAATCCTAGGGTGCGCGCGTGCTCACACCAATCGCCCTTGATGTATAACACACACGCAGTAAATCCCAGCTCTGGTTCGGGCGGCGCCTGTCCGTCTGGCCACGCCATGTCATTGTGCATGCGAACGGGCCGTTTGCCCGCAGCCATCGCGCCGAGCTGCCACGCTATTCCTTTCAGCAATGGGTAAATCGAGCACCAGCCGCGACAGCCGCATTGGCACTCGTCGCTCTTCCGTAGAACAGCGATCAAGTGCCTCTTTCGTGTGATCATGTTTTCGATCCACCACCCCGTGACGCTGTCGCTCCTACCAGCAGCTTGCTGCTGGTATGATACTCCATCAACGTATAGCGCCAAGGGCAACGGAGGCAATCGCCCTAGCTCCGACGCCTCCTTGACACACTTGTGATTCTGATAGACTGGCAAGCTCATCACAGATTCTGGCCGCACCTGGGGATCCATCGTCAGGATGCGCATCGTGTCGGGCGAGTGCTTCATTTCCTCAAGCAACAGTTCATACCCCAACGCAATGGGAACGGATTTCGCAATTCGATGACTAGACCTGTTGGGGTTCAGGGGCACAGTCACGTAGTACAAGTGATCGGGTTGAGGCAACATCTGGTCAAGGTGACGTTGGTACTTTCCCGTTTGCAAGCCTTCAGGTTTGCCATATCTCTTCCAATCAGCTCCAGGCACGTGCGCCTCATGGGCAAGCTGGCAGATTCGACAAAGCTGGATCGCCGTGATACGTGCAGCGCCGTACATGCTCATCACAAGCCGCATCAGTTCAGCGCCAGCTGTCCTGGTTTCTGAAGTATTGCCATGTGCGTGCCACGTGCAACGGGAACTGCGGCTTCTATCTGGTGGCATGGTTCTAACGTTAGGTTTGGTACAAAAACTTGCAGCAGTATATCATCGCATCTGAGTTCAAACAATGTACCAACACCATCTCGTATCATACATCCATTACCTCCCTGCTAGCACCACACCATCATCCATCGTCCTCCTCATCATCAGCATCAGCATCACCACCATCATCGTCGTCATCATCATCATCATCATCATCATCAGCATCAGCATCATCATCATCAGCATCATCTGCATCGTCTTCTCGTTTGGCTTACGCCGTGGAACGCAGTGTTAGCCCAACGCGGGCAAGCTGGGCACGGGTCGGGACTCGGGCGATTGGGGTGGGGGCCTCGGGGAAGCAATAATCCCACCAGCCTTTTGGGCGTAGATGGTTTAGAGCGTTTCCTCTTCCACCCCTCCCTCTTCCCCTTTGGGGAGGGGTTTACCCCTCCCCCTTGCCCCCTCCCCTGGACCTGGACGGGGCGCGTCGCGGGCTGTT
>CAUYUJ010015061.1:667120-684620 GCA_963575745.1 Prorocentrum cordatum
CTGAGGGGATTCATTCACAGAGACCCGTGACCCTTCCTGAAGGGATTGATTTACAGAGACACCCTGCAGGACGGGCACGCGCCTGTCTTTGAGGTCGACGACGAGGACAGCGAGGCGGAGGAGGAATTCATGCTGGACTTCCAGGACCACAGGAAGCGGTTCACCCGCTCGTCCCACCGCTTGTGGCTTCGCAAAGCGAACTGCAAGAAGTGTTGGCAGTGCGGCAAACACACCTTCTTCTCGGTGTGCGTTGGCAAGGCGTGCCAGGAACACCTCGCGACCCAGTGGTTCCACGAGCACGGCGACCGCGACCGCAACGGGAGGAGGTGGAGGGGCGGCAAGAGCGAGGTCGCCAGAGCCAGGCAACGCAAGGGTGCAAGTGGTGGGGAGGGGGGAACCCTCAAACATTGAGGAATGAAGTTATGTCGGTTTGATGTTTTGATTTTCTCAATGTTTATCCTGGTCAGTTTTCTGCGCCTGCCAGGCACTGGCAGCGGTGGTGCGATACCAGGGAGGCGGTCTTGGTCGGCCTGCTGCAGGACCGCACCCCCCCCCTCTGCCCCGCGCTGCCAAGAAGGGAGGGCCCCTGTTTGAGGGGATAAACGAGGGGGGACCGAATAAACGCAAGAAGAGGCCCTTCTCATGGGGGTGAGCTTACTTCGTCGTTCCCCGACAGGAGCAGCAGAACGAAACAGCAGCGCAGCCGCCGCCCCCGCAGGGGGGGCCAACGCCACCGATCGGCCCGCCACCCGCAGCACTGTTAGCAGCAGCAGCGGCTGGACACCCCGCAGCAGCAGCAGCAGCAGCAGCACCGCCCGCAGCAGCAGCATCAGCAGCGGCAGCACCTGCCGAAGCAATGCAGGTTGACGGATCCGACGACGGAGCCCGAGAGGGGGAGGAAGAAGAGGAGGATGAGGGCGAGGAGGAAGAGGGCATGGAGGAGGAAGCGGAGTCTGAGGAGCCTGATGAGCTGATGAGGCTAGAGGAAGAGCACGCAAGGCAGCATCGGAGGCTCTTGCGGGCATTGAATCGCACGGAGGCGGCGCAGAGGGGCGTCGAAAGGCACAAGGAGCGCCTTCGGCTGGAGCAGGAGCGCAGGGCAGAGCAGGAGATCATCCGCCTGAGGCGGGCGCAACAACAGCAGAGGGACGCCGCGCTGAGGCGGGAGGCAGAGGCCCGCCTGGAGCTGCAGTGGGCAGCAGAGGCCGCCGAAGCGCAGGCGAGGACGAGGCTGCTGGCTGCCGAAGCGGCCGCACGGAGGGCGGAAGAGGCGGCCAAGGCTGCCAAGGATGCGGAGGACGCAGCGCGGGCCAATGAGGAAGCGGAGCAGAAACAGAAACGAGAGGCAGAGGAGCGGCAGGCGGCAGAGACGGCAGCGCCAGAAGCGGCAACACCAGAGCAGCCAGAGACGGGCGCAGCAACGGCGGACGCAGCCAGGGCGGACGCGGAGAACGCAGACAACAAAAAGAAGGAGCCCAAAGCAAAAAAAAAGGCCCCGCGCGGACCAGGCGGAGGGCAGACCCTCGAAAGGAGGGAGGGGCAGCAAAGACAAGGACAAGGACACTGAGAAGGACAAGGGCAAGCGCCCGAAGGCGACCTCTAAGAGGGGCTAGGACCGCTTCTCCATCCTCCTGGTCACTCTTCCTCCTGCTCCTGCTTGTCGCCCGCCCTCCTCCTTGTCCATATCCCTCTTGCTTCTGCTCTTCCTCCTTGTCAATCTTCCTCCTGCACCCCCATCCGCCCCGGGGCGGCGCGCCCTGAGCCGCGGGGCGACCGCGTCGGCGACGGCGCCGACATCCATATACATTTGCGCGGCCTCTCGCGCCAGAATAGAGGCGGTACGGGTTAAGGGGACTCTGATTGATTGTGGCCCCTTCATTGCAGGGGCGCGCGCGGCTGCCCCTGGCAGAGGGGACGGGCGATCACGAAACCGATTATCTTAAGGGGAAATTCTCTTTGGAGAATTCTCTTAAGAGAATTCTCTTAAGAGAATTCTCTTAAGAGAATTCTCTTAAGAGAATTGTGTGGATGTCTCAGGCAAAACCAACAATTCTCTTAAGAGAATTCTCTTAAGAGAATTCTCCTAAGAGAATTCTCTTAAGAGAATCTCTCTCAAGGTCGCTTGCAGTGCACCCCCCCTCGCTGCATGGGGGCCAGACGAGTCCCGCTGAGGGGCGAAACGCCCCTGGCTGAGGGTGGGGGGGGGAGGGGGCGGGGCTGGACCGTATCTGACGGGCCCCCTAGGGGGGTTTGGGGGCGCGGTGTTCCTGATTGAGGGGGGGCCCCTGAAACATCTTTGACGGGCCCCTTGCGGAAGGGCGCCGCCGTCCTTTACTGAGGGTGAGCCCCTGTAATGAGGGGGGGCAGTGTGAGCAGGGGCAGCAGGGGGGAGCAGTAGCATTGCATCATGGGTGAGTCGTTCGGGCCCCTGTGCTTGCCTGCCGCGCAAAGCAATCCAGAGAGGGGGGTGCCCCTTTTTGAGGGGGCGCGCACCCCTTACTGAGGGGGGGGCCCTGACACACCACCCCCCCCCCTCCCCGCCTCACCGCTGATGAGGTAGCACCCCCTCTCTTCGAGGGGGAGGAGACGACCGCGTGGGTGCCGAGCCCCTTCGAGGGGAGAGAAACGAACCCCTGGCTGAGGGGAAGGCTCGACGATACTGAAATGCACCACCACACACGCCACACCCACAGCACCACACCACACCCACACGCACCACTGAAGTGCGCGGGGAAGGCCCCCGACGATCTACTTGCCATTCGCAGGCGTTTCGGCTGCCGCAGGGCATTTCGATTTTGCTGCTGTATCCCAAATTTCAGGGGTCAGTCCCGCGGCAGCCATGCCCGCCCCAGGAGTAGTCTCTCCTCTGCTCCTGCTGGGCACTCTCCTCACACCGTTGTGCAGCATGGCGCCGAAGAAGAAGATCGAGGGCCAGGGCGCACCAGCGGCGAAGAAGTCGAAGGCGGCCCCGAAGGGGCACGGGCTCGACAAGCAGGAGGCCGACAAGATGAGGGCGTGGCTCAAGTACCAGTCGGAGAAGAAGGACGGCAGCGGGAAACCTACGAGCACAGCAGAATCCGCCAGAGCAGCCCAGGCGCTTTGGAACGGGATGAAGGACCCAGCCGATCGGAAGCGTTTCTTGCAGACCTTCGCGAGTGACAAGGATAAGACACTTGACTGGTTGGCCACCTTCGAAGAGAGATGCACGAATGAAGAGGTGCACACGCGCTCTGCCAAGAAAGGGTACCGGAATGTATCGCAGGCACTGGCCCTCAAGAACCTCACCATCAAAGACTTTGCGAACATCCAGGAAGCCACTGCCTTCGTGCAGGAATGGTGGGAGGAGAACAGCGAAGAGCATGGCACCAAAGAAGAATTCCCCATCAAGGAAGATGTCAAGGACAGGCCTCTCTGGAAGGAGTGGTACTTCGTCGAGCGCAACATGGACGATGACCAGCTGGTGACGAAGGACTCGCGCACCTTCAAGGGGATGTCCAACCTGAAGAACCTGAAGCAACTCGAAGCTGCAGGCATCAGGATGGCCGAGCTCCCGTCGTCCAGCGCTTCGGGGTCGGGTGGGGGCGGCGAGGTGAAGATCGAGAATCCGCACTGGCCAGAGATCGTGAGTAAGAAGGACGAGATCGCGCGCCGTCCTCGGCAGCCGCCCCCTGCCCTTCCATCTCTGGTGCTCTGCCAGACCCCTCCCAGAGGGGGGCCCTCTCCCCCGCCACGCCCCCGCCGCCCCTCCTGGAGGGGATGGCGATAGAAACTGGTTCGTATCCGTTCTGTCGTGCGTTGTTTGCGTTGAAAAGCATGTCGGCGCATTGCTTGTTTATGATCCCTACCAAGGCAAATGCTGGTCAAGTATCAGAAGGAGCTGAAGTTCCTAAAGCACACGAAGAATCAGTTGCTCGCGAAGGCTGGGGATCAGGATCAGAAGGACCGTCTGAGCTTCCAGAACTGGGCCAATGAGTGCAAGAAGTGCGTGGACAATGCGGACCAGCACGAGACGGCGATGGAGGTTCTGATTGCGAAAATTGAGGGCGCTGATTCTGTCGGCAAGGACACGGACATGTACGATAAGCTCAAGAATGAGGTCCAGGCCGCCTACAACACACACGAGCACATGTACGAGGGCATTCAGCTCTCGGTCAAGCGCTTCAAGAAGTTCCTCAATTGAGCTGCGGCCCTACATCTACATCTACATATCAGTATTTACATGCATATATGCAGTAGGGTTTGAGATGCTCTGCCTCGCCCGACGACGCGCATGCAGCGCTGCCTTTCCGACGCCCGTGGGAAAACGAGAACTTGCCGCTTCCTCTGCCAGGGGTGCCCCTTCGTGAGGGGCCGCGGGTTTCTGGGTTTGCCAGTAAAGAAGCCCCCCTCATCGCAGGGGCGCGGGGGGAGGGGGGGGCGGGGGGGAGGGGGGCTTGGTATCATCAGGAGGGGAGTAGCAGGAGGGGAGGGGCATGAAAGGGATTGAAGGAGGGCGCGGAGGAGGGGCGCGGGAAAGGGCAAGGGCCCCTTGCCTCATCCGCGCATGTCCGTAGCCACTGCAGTGGCTCAAGGCCGCCGCGCTCGCGCCTGTCTCCCGCGGGCCCCGCGGGATGCTTTCCAGGCGGCGGTTGCCTTATGACAGGTTGGGCTTGCCGCCGGAGAGGCGGCTGAGAGCGAACGTGCAGGACCTGATAAGCAGCAACGTGGTCAGCGGGCAGCGCGGCGCTCAGCTGATCAATGACTGCGTCTCTGCATCTGCGACAGGTCTCTCCGACCTGCACACTACGGAGTCAACGTCGGGCATGAAAAACGCTGCCAGGAAGTTCAGGCGGGATTTCTTCAGGAAAGGGTGGCCTCCGCTCTATCACTGCCAGGTGAGGGGCTGGGACCCCAAGTCTGAAACAGAACAACTGATGGACTTAGCGATGATGCTTCCTCACGAAATACTTCATCAACTTCATCATTTTGGCGAGCGGAGCGTGCTACTGGAGACGTCGAGTCTCGACGGCGTGTCTCTGCGCCACGTGCAAAGAGCCAGGGCGGAGAGTGGTTGCAACGACCTGGTGGCCCTGGGCGCGTGGCAGGACGGGGTCCCTTGCTTTTGGGACCGATCGATGAGCGCAGAGATCATCAGCCTCATGTTGCCAGGGGCTGCGGGGCGCTGGAAAAACCTGCGGGTCCCAATCACAGCGTTCCTCAAAGAGCACGTGGGCCCCAACACATTTGATGATGTTTTTGCAGTGGTGCAGTGGAGCTTTGTTCACTTGGCTGCGAAGCGCTGGCCGGCGGCACGGCACGACGGCTCTCCCTTCGGCGCGCAGGACGCCTGGAGGAAGCGCCGACAAGTGGCCGATGCAACCCTACCAATTGGCGGAGTGCTTTGCCAGATCAAAGGGGACTGGAAGATGATGAAGGAGGTGCTCAAGCTACCTGGCTGGCAAGATGACGAAGTATGCTTCCTGTGCAACATCAAGAAGGACGAGGCCATGGGAGCGCAACACTTCAGGGGAGGAAGGAAATCCCCTCTGGGAGGGGGTGCGTCGTCGTCGTTTTGCGGCCCCTTCAGGGGGGGTGGAGGAGGAGGGGGAGGAGGGGTGGAGGAGGAGGAGGAGGAGGAGGAGGAGGAGTGTTTTTGGCTACTCCCCGCAGGTGAAATCGCAGACTGGGAGAGACGCGCCGTGGAGAACGCACCGACGCACATGGCCAGAAGTCCTTGCGAAGATTATCGTTTCAGGCGAGCAGGTGCGCCCTCTCTTCCAAGTGCCGTATGCGAACGAGAAGTTGCTGAAGCTAGATTGGTTACACGTTGTTGATCTTGGAGTAGCGGCTGACTTCATAGGGGGTTTGCTATGGTATCTTGTAACGCACAAAAAGGTGGCTGGAACTACCCAGAAAGGCCGCGTCTCCACACTACATGGTCATTTGATGGCGTTCTACGACAGGCAGCCGCCAGGTGAGAAGACCAGCCGCCTATCGAGACTGACGCGGGGCGTTGTGAAAGGAAAAAAAGCAACGACGGCTAAGATGAGGTGCGGCGCGGGGATGCTCAGGCACATGGTTCCATGGGCATTGGAGATGGCGGAGGCTTTCCTTGAGAGGAGGAATGGCGTCGACGAGCGGGCAGCTGTAGAATCGTCCATTCACGCAGGGATGAAAAGCTTATCTCGGTGTTACGAGGCACTCTCTGACAATCACCCATTTGCTGTGGACATTCTTAGAGAGCATTCGAGTAAGTTTGCCACGCAGACGGCCGCTTTGCAAGACGCGCTTCCTGCCCATTTTAAAGTGAAGCCTAAAATGCACATGTTTCTGGAGCTGTGCATGGGCGGCGGTGAACCAGCGAAGCACTGGAACTATAGGGATGAGGATTTCGGTGGATCTGTAGCTGCATTTGGCCGAAGGAGGGGCCAAAGGAGGTCCATGAGAGCGTTTTCGGCGGCATGCATCTCTAAGTTCTGCGGCCAGCCGATTGTGCGCATGCTTTGAAAAGAACGCTTCTGTGTGCATCGTTGTCATTCATTGCTGTCGGCTCAAATATATGTTGGACCCCTCCCAGTGGGGCGAGCGCGAGCATGGGCGCTGAAGCCCCGTTTGCCCCAAAACGGCGGGTCGAACTATTTTCGGCGCGCCCGAACTATAGTTCGACCCGCAGAAAAGTATAACCCCCGCATTATAGTTCGACCCCGCACTATAGATCGACCTTGGAGTCTCAAGGCAGGGGAGCGCCGGCGTGGAGCCGGGCCAGGAGCACCCCCAGCCAGAGGCGGGGGGGAGCGCCGGGCGGGAGAACCCCAGCCGGAAGCTGGGAGGAGCGCCGGAAGCAGGCCGAGTCCGAGATCAGCCAGGTCCGAGATCAGCCGGGTCCGAGTTCAGCCAGGTCCGAGATCAGCCGGGTCCGAGATCAGCCGGGTCCGAGAGACGCCGAGGAGACGCTGGCCGGGGGAGCGCCGGCCCGTGGAGCCGGGCCGGGAGCACCCCGGCCAGAGGCCGGGAGGAACGGCGGGGGCGGGAGAACCCCAGCCAGAAGCCGGGAGGAGCGCCGGAGGCAGGCCGGGTCCGAGATCAGCCGGGTCCGAGATTAGCCGGGTCCGAGTTCAGCCGGGTCCGAGTTCAGCCGGGTCGGAGACGCCGGGGGGGCGCCGGCCGGGGGAGCGCCGGCCAGGAGCCGGGCTTGGAGCACCCCCAGCCAGAGGCCGGGAGGAGCGCCGGGCGGGGGAACCCCAGCCGGAAGCCGGGAGGAGCGCCGGAGGCAGGCCGAGTCCGAGATCAGCCGGGTCCGAGATCAGCCGGGTCCGAGTTCAGCCGGGTCCGAGATCAGCCGGGTCCGAGATCAGCCGGGTCCGAGATCAGCCGGGTGGGAGACGCCGGGGAGACGCCGGCCGGGGGAGCGCCGGCCTCGAGCCGGGCCGGGAGCACCCTGGCCAGAAGCCGGGAGGAGCGCCGGGCGGGAGAACCCCAGCCAGAAGCCGGGAGGAACGCCGGAAACAGACCGGGTCCGAGATCAGCCGGGTCCGAGATCAGCCGGGTCCGAGTTCAGCCGGGTCCGAGATCAGCCGGGTCCGAGATCAGCCGGGTCCGAGATCAGCCCGGTCCGAGACGGCGGGATGGCGGGGAGACGCCGGCGGCCAGGGGAGCGCCGGCGTGGAGCCAGGCGGGGAGCACCCCCAGCCAGAGGCCGGGGGGAGCGCCGGGCGGGAGAACCCCAGCCGGAAGCTGGGAGGAGCGCCGGAGGCAGGCCGGGTCCGAGATCAGCCGGGTCCGAGATCAGCCGGGACCGAGATCAGCCGGGTCCGAGATCAGCCGGGTCCGAGATCAGCCGGGTCCGAGTTCTGCCGGGTCGGAGACGCCGAGGAGACGCCGGCCGGGGGAGCGCCGGCCTGTGGAGCCGGGCCGGGAGCACCCTGGCCAGAGGCCCCAGAGGCCGGGAAGAGCGGCGGGCGGGAGAACCCCAGGCAGAAGCCAGGAGGAGCGCCGGAGGCAGGCCGGGTCCGAGATCAGCCGGGTCCGAGATCAGCCGGGTCCGAGTTCAGCCGGGTCCGAGATCAGCCGGGTCCGAGTTCAGCCGGGTCCGAGTTCAGCCGGGTCGGAGACGCCGGGGAGACGCCGGCCGGGGGAGCGCCGGCCAGTGGAGCCGGGCCAGGAGCACCCCGGCCAGAGGCCGGGCCGGGAGCACCCCGGCCAGAGGCCGAGAGGAGCGCCGGGCGGGAGAACCCCAGCCGGAAGCCGGGAGGAGCGCCGGAGGCAGGCCGGGTCCGAGATCAGCCGGGTCCGAGATCAGCCGGGTCCGAGTTCAGCCGGGTCCGAGATCAGCCGGGTCCGAGATCAGCCGGGTCCGAGATCAGCCGGGTCCGAGTTCAGCCGGGCCCGAGTTCAGCGGGTCCGAGTTCAGCCGGGTCCGAGATCAGCCGGGCCCGAGTTCAGCTGGGTCCGAGTTCAGCCGGGTCCGAGTTCAGCTTCTTCCCTAGGTCCCCTGATGTTTCTCGAATTCCAACGGGATTCCAACGAATTCCAACGAATTCCAACATTCAAACGGTTTGGAATTCCAACGAATTCCAATGATTTTCCAACGGGGTTCCAACGCGTGACACGCCTCACATTGCGAACACCATCGGGAACCTACCACTCTCTTAACAGTGCTATGCATACCCCACGAGCGTGCCTTGCCGCTCGTCTCCTTCTTCTGGACCTTGGCTGGCGTGAAGTCGTCGCCGTCGTTGCTGTGCTTCTGTTTTTTGCTCCGCTTCACGCCGGCCAGCTGTGTGCTCGTCGCCACCTCGGCCAGCTGTGTGCTCGTCGCCACCTCCTCGGCCAGCTTTGTGCTCGTCGCCACCTCCTCGGCCAGCTGTGTGCTCGTCGCCACCTCCTCGGCCAGCTGGTCGCTCGTCGCCACCTCGGCCAGCGGCGTGCTCGTCGCCACCTCCTTGGCCAGCTGGTCGCTCGGTGCCACCTCGGCGCGCTCGGGCGCCGTGTCGCCCGCTGCCTGCGGGCTGAACGATTGCCAAAACGACGGAGGAAGAGCCAGGAGGAGTTGTGGAGGAGGGGGGAGGAGGAGGAGGAGGAGGAGGAGGAGGAGGAGGAGACGAGGACGAGGAGGAGGATGAGGAGGATGAGGAGGAGGAGGAGGAGGAGGAGGAGGAGGAGGAGGAGGGGGAGGGCCAGGAGGAGAAGGAGAAGGAGAAGGATTGGGAGGAGGAGGAGGAGGAGGAGGAGGAGGAGGAGGAGGAGGTGCAGACTGACTACATTCGAAGCCCTTCGGGCCCCACTCTTCTAAGCAGGAAGGGGCTTGAACTGGTGGCCCTCTGCGAAGCGACTCCCACGAGGGGAACTGCTCCGCCCCCTCCTGCTCCTCCGATCCCTCCTCCTACCACAACTCCTTGTCCTACCTACTCATCGCCGCTCTCCTCCGCCCCCCCCCTCCCCCTCCTCGCTCATCCCCCTATCGTTTATCCATCCCTCCCTCCTGCTATCCCGTCCTCCCCCATCCTCCTCCTGATCTAGCCCTATTTGACCTTCGTCGCCGCTGCAGGGCGCTTCATCGCAGGGGCACCCTCGGAGACCTCGTTCTTGATCCACTCGCGCTTCCACTCCTCGAGGGTGGCCTTGTCCTTGAAGTCGGACACGTATGCGTTCAAGCACTTCGTCATGAACGCCTTCGCCTTCTCCAGGGTAGGATACTTGGTCAGCTGCATGACCTGGCAGAACGTCTTGCCTTTGTTCTCGTCCTTCGGCATGTCCTTCCACATCGCAAGCCAGGTCTTCTCCTTCTTGGTCACCACTGTAACCCAAACCCTGGAGCCCGATCTCATCCTAGCTTCAGCAACCAGCGAATCGCCTCCCTTGCCGTGCGCCTCGAGGTCCTTGCCCTTGACGCCGACGATCTTCCACTGCATGCCGTCGGGCCACTCTGCGATGGCCTGGTCGTCGTCGCCGTCGTTCTTGGCCAACGCGTACTCCACTTTGGCGCTCTTGCTCCCGTCGAGCATGCGCCACGCCGACTGGGGGGAGGGGCAGTGTATATTTTTGACATCCTCCTCCACTGTGCGCCCATCACCCTTCTCACCCGTTTTAGCGTCATCTTCGATCCTCCTCCACCTCCTCCTGCTCGTCGTTATCCCTTTCAAATGTTTCCACCGTCATCATCATTGCCCCCCTCGCCCTCATCGCTCCTCACTCTTCCTCACCCTACTCACTCCTCACTACTCCTCAACCTCATGACCTTCAGATCTTCATCCTCCTCACTCTTACAGCTGATCCTCCTCCTCTTGATCATCCTCCTCGTACCCTCTCCTGACAAAGAAAATTCTCCTCCTCTTGATCCCCCTGATGCCTGCATGACCTGGTCGAAGCCCAGCTTCCACCCGTCCACGATCTCCAGGTGCGACAGCGTGCTGACCTTCGTGCCGAGCGGGCGCTTCTGCGCGGCCTTCGGCATCTCGCTGCCCTTGCACTTGCTGGTGTCCTCCGCGGACTCCGCCGCGTCGCCCACGCCGGCCTCGTCGCCACTCTCAGCCTCATCGTGAGAGGCCTTCTGCTCCTCGGGCTGGCCAGCTTCATCGCCAGATCCTGCAGATTCTCCGTCGCCCTCGTCATCATCATCATCATCATCGGCAGCAGCTCCCGATGCCGCCATGAACTCCACCGCCCACTTCGGAGTCTTCCTCGGGCGCACTGCTGCATCTACAACCCGTCTTCCTTTGTCTACCATTAGTCATCCGCCATCCCCTCCTCCCGTCCTCTATCTTTGCTCATCCTTCTCCCCGTCCTCCACCTCCAGCCTGTGCCTCTCCCTCATCAGCTACACCCGCCTGTCCTCATCCTCGCACTTACGCTGATGAGTGAAACATCGATGAGAAAGCAACGCTAACCAAACCAAAGTTCGTCTCTCCTTCCCTTCCTCCCTCTCCTCCGCTAGCAATTCTCAAGTTCCTCATGTTCCCCCCCCGCTGTCTTGCTGGACACGCCCTTCTGGACGTGCGCCAGCATTGCTCTGATCTGCTTCCCCTTGCTCTCGGACCACGCGTCGAGATGGGCCGCGAGGTGCCAGGACGCCTCCTTGCCCTTCGCAACCTCCTGCAGCGCTGCCTAGCACCAAGCGCTCTCTCTCTCTCTCTCTCTCTCTCTCTCTCTCTATCTCTCTCTCTCTCTCTCTCTCTCTCTTTCTCGTTCTCCCTTGTTGTGTTCCTCTCTGTCATCCTCTGACCCTTCCGAGCGTTGCGATGCGCCCTCAGTTGTGCTTGCACTTATGTACTCCTCTACTCCTCTACTCCTCTCTCTCTATCTCCTTCGTAATCGGCATTTCCTCCTCCGCCACCGCCCCCCCCCAGTGCGCGCTCCCTCGCTCCTGGTTCGTCAACTACTGGCCCATACTTTCATCCTGAGCTTTCCACCTGATCCTCCTCGTTCCTTTCCTCATCCCATCCTCTTCATCATCATTGTAATTCCTCTTCCTCCTCCCTTTCCCCATCATTCATCCTCCCTGTTCCCCCCTCCTGCTCCTCCCACTTTCCGCCTCCTCCTCATCTCCCGCCATCCTCTGTCTCTGTGCGTTCGCGCCTTCGCGACCTTTTGCGACATGCTGTTGGGCGCCAGCTCGCGAGTCGCCGATATCAGCAACTTCGAGCGCTTGAGGTTCGCCACGTTGATCTCGCTGCCCGCGCCGCTGACCACCTCGCCGTACTCGTGGTCCGTCGCCTCCTCGAAATACTGCGCCCAGCATTCTGCCAGCGCGGTCGTGTTGCTGAAGCCAGCAACCCGCAGCGCCTGAGGCTTCCGCCAACTGCGTTGCCCCTGAACCCTCCTCGTCGCCTCACGCTCTGCAGCCGCCCCCCTCGACGCCTCTACCCCAGGAAACAAAAAATGCGAGGAAGATGAGGGGCAGGAGGAGGAGCGGGAGGAGGAGGAGGAGAAAGATGAGAACGAGGAGGATGAGAAGAAGTTGGAGGAGGAGGTGAAGCGTTTTCGGCGTTCCTTGTGCTCCTCATTGCCTCCATCCTCTTCCTCCCTGTGCTCCTTCTTTCCTCATCTCTCCCTCCTTCCTCTCCACCTTTCCTCCCTCTCAGCGTTCCTTCTTTCCTCCATCCCTCACATTCGCTGAATCCCACGTGGCGCCTTCGGCGCCATCGCCCCCGAACTCGGCGCCCCAGCGCTAGCTCTGGCAGCGGGGGCTCCGCCCGAGCGCGAACGGCTGAGGCTGCGAAAGAAGAACAGACGAGCGAACGTCAGATAATACATTCCCGATGTGGGGGGTCTCGCAAGTTGGAGGGAGACGCGGTGCCCCAGTCCCCAGTCCGTATAGAAATGCACATCGGATTCCATAACAAAACAACAAAAAGCATCGCAGGGATAACCTAGGTGGCGACGCCGGCGTTTATCTCTCGACGATGAGAAAGTGGAGGGGCACACCAGGATTCCAAAACACATATACATATATGTATAAATGTATGTATGTTTATAGCATATAACGCGTTGCAATCATTTTTTGTATTGAAGTTGTATATTTTCATAATATTTAATGATGATGATTGAAATTTAAGATTACATATACGTATGCTTAAGTTATAAGAATATGAATGATGATGATGATGATGCTTGTAATACAAGGATTTGAGACCTCTGGGACGGGGGGCAGGGCGGCCGCTCCCGCGGCGGCCCCGGCGCCACTCAGCGCGGCGCGCGAGAGGGGACAAGGCCGCGCCTCGCACCAGCCCTGCCCCATTCTACTGGAAGGGCGCCGCGCGTGAGGCGCAGAACCGGCGCGCGCGCGGCCGCTCAGGCTCATCCTGCGTCTGAAGACGCCGAGGGGGAGTGGCCCCATAGGGAGCTCCACCTAAGGCCTCAGTGGCGTTCCCATGCGCCCCCGCCACCCATTTCGGCGCGCCCCCCACGCGCTTCGCGGCCCCATAGGGAGCGCCACCGAAGACGATATCCACAATTGCCGCCCTCACATCTGCGAATGGCTGGGCCCTTCGCCAAGCGAATATTTCCAGCGAGCGGCAACGGCCTTGCCCCGCGGGCCCCCAGAAGTGCCCCCCGCAAACGTCGCCGCTGATCTCCGAGGGAGCCACCGGCGCCCGCGCGCGAAGCCGTCCAGCGGCGCCCCAAAACGCCCCCCCCCACCCCACCCCCCCAGGCCCTGCGCGCAGCCCGTTGCGGCGGTCGCCCGACGCCGCAAAGTCTGGGCCCGCGCGGCGGCCTCGCCCCGCCCGAGAGATCTCCGCCGGGGAAGGCGCTCCACCCTGCAGGCCCCCCCGCGGCATGCATCTCGCCGTCGAGCTCATCGCCGAGGCAGGCACCTTGCTCTGCGCGACCCCCCCCGCGTCGGGCGACCCATTCGACGCGTGAGCCGAAGGGCGCGCACCCCGCGCAGCAGAGCATCTCGAGGCAGGCGCACCACCCTGCGAAGCCCCACCCACCGCGGACACCGCCCACCAGGATGGCACCCCGCACTCCAGCCCCCCCCGCAGCTTGCGCGCCCAGACTGCAGTGACCCACCAGAGGTGGCCACCCAATGTGCAGCCCTCCACCCACTGTGGGCACCCCATTGTACTATGACCTCTGGCACCTCGGGCATCATCCCGGCTCGGATGGACCTGGGGCAATGTGCGGTCTGCCGCCCCGGGGCCGCCCCCCCCCGCACCTCGGCCATCCTCCCAGCCGACGACTCAGAGAGTGTTGCGAGCGAGTGACCTGGGGCAATGCGCGGTCTGGCGGCCCCCCCCGTGCCTCGGGCACCCTCCCGGCTCGGATGGGCCCGGGGTAATTTAATGCGCGGTCTGCCGCCCCCCCCCGCACCTCGGGCATCCTCCCGGCTCGGATGGGCCTGGGGCAATGCGCGGTCTGCCGCCCCTCCCCCCCCCGCACCTCGGGCGCCCCCCCGGCTCAGATGGTCCTGGGGCAATGCGCGGTCTGCCGGCCCCTCCCCCCGCTCCTCGGACACCCTCCCTGATCGGACCTTGGGTAATGCGCGGTTTGCCGACCCCCCATCCGCACCTCGACCACCCCCCCGGCCCGGACAGAGCTCGGGCAGCGCGCGGTCTGCCAAGCACCCCGGGGCCTCGGCCATTCTGCCATCTCGGACAATGGGAGAAGCGCCATCCCAGCGGCCGCGGCGAACGCGGGCCCGAGCTGGAAAGCAACGCGGCGCGCGCTGACGGCCCCAAGAGCGACCGACGCAAGATCGCGTCTTCTCGATCACGAACAAACAGGGGCACTCGCGGGCGCGGCGACGCTGCCTCCACGTCGCACATATCGCTATCCCGAGCAGGTCTGCCCCGAACGCAAGCGCGGGCAGCGGGCCGTTGAGTTGGGAATGGAAGCAGGGCGCGCAATGGGCCCGCTCTGGGCTCTAGGTTCACAGCGGCACGCGCGCTCCGCCGGCCTCGCCGAATGCGGCCTCGCACGGCCGAGAGCGCGCGCGCCCCATAGCTCCCCGTGAAAATGCGCACCTGCGAGCTGCAATCCGTAGACATGGCTCGGCCGACGCCGAGACGCCGGCCGACTGCGGGCCCAAAAACCTGCTCGCGCCCCGCGCGAGACAGGTGCGCAGCGCCCCGCGCAGCCCCCGCGCGCGCGACGCAGAACTGCCGAATGGCAATGTTAATTTCCAAACCAAACGGCCGACAACCGAGTGCTTCTTTCATTCTGATGGCATAAACGCGGAAGGCGACATTGCGACCCAAATGGCACTTCCCCCACTGCCCGTCTGCCCGCGCCGCGCAAGAACGAACGGCGCCGAGCGGCCATGCTGACAGCGAGATTTGAACTGCACAAACAAAAGGATTCACCCGTATTCGCATGGTCCCAACGAAGCAGGATGCAGCGCGATACAACGCGCTGCTCATTGCGCGCGCACGCTTGCGCGCGCACATCGGAAGAACCGATGCAACATGGCCACCTTAAGCTCGATAACTAAATGGGGTTCACCTAGTGCCTGACTCGCATTCCGACGAGGCCCCAACGTAGAATGATGCATTGCGATACAATGCGCGTTCCTCAGTGCTCGCGCGCGCGCTCATGCGCGCGCGCTCTTGCGCGCGCAGTGCAAAAACTGATGCCGAATAGCCCTCTTGATTTCGAAAACTCTACGGCCAAGACCTGGCGTTTCACTCAGATTCTGGGGGGCTCAACGTGGAATAATGCAGCGTGGCGCAATGCGCTGCACTCCTTGCTCGCGCGCGCGCGGGCGCGCGCGCGCGCGCTGGCGCCCGCGCGAGCGCGACGCAAAAACCAAAGCCACATCGCCATCATAAACTCGAATATTGAATCGTAATGACACGCTGTTCCACATGTACGCTGCAGGCCCAAGCGCGCAATCATGCATTTCGGCGCAATGCGCGCCCCTCGTTGCACGCGCGCAACGCGCCAACCTGCGCCGAATAGCCACCTTGATTCAGAAAGCCTGACTTGCGAAAACCAATAGTTGCACTTGCATCCTGGGGCCCCGACGCGAAAACAATGGAATTGCGGCGCGGTGACCTCCCCGTTGTTCGCGCGCGCAATGCAACGACCTATGAGACCAACCGGCGCAGAATAGTCATCTTCCTTTCGAGATATGAATGGTGGAACAAACAATCGTTACACTCGCAACCTGGAGGCAGAAAACGTGGAATGTTGCAAAATCGCCCACTCTGCTTTCCTCGCTACGCGCGCGTGCGCGCGCAATGCAAATGTCCCATGCGTAACAGCATTCTAAGCTCAGAGCAGAACTGACTGGTGAACGCCAATTCTATCACTCGCTTTTTGGGGGACTCACCGTGACATGATGCACTGCGTCAAGATGTAGTTCCACGGTTGATCGCGCGCGCGCACGCTCGCGCGCGAACAAAGCAAAAGCCCGCGCCGAATAGCAACCATAAGTTCGACAACTGAGCGGTGGAAACCAATCATTTCACTCGTGCGCTGGAAGCCTAAACGTGGAATAATGCATTGCGGCGCAATGCGTGTCTCTCGCTGCCCGCGCGCGCGCGTGCGAGCGAGCAGCGCAAATGCGCTCGCAGCATTGCCATTTTTATTTCGGAAACCCAATGCTGCGAATGAAATGATCCATTCCTATTCTGGAGGCATCAACGTCGAACAATGCAGCGCGGCGCACTGCATTATCCCGGTTGCTCTCGCGCGCGCGCGAGCGCGCGCAATGCGACAACCAATGGGGCAACCGATGCGCAATCGCCATCTTCATTTCAAATACTGAACGGTGGAAACCAATTATTTCGCAAGTATTCTGGGGGCCTCAACGTGGAATAATGCATTGTAACACGCTGCGCTCGCCTCGCTGCTCGCGCACGCGCGCCCGCGCGTGCGTCGCGCAAAACGCATCTACAGAATTGCCATCCGAATCTCGAAAACTCAATGGCGAAAACCAAGTATATCACTCGTATTCTGTAGGCCTCAACGTGAAACGATGCATTGTGGCATATTGCATGTTCCCCGTTGCTCGCGCGCGCAAGCGCCCGCGCGTGCGCAGTGCAAAAATGCACGCGCAATGACACCGTTAATCTCGAACGCTCAATGGCGGAAAACAATTTGTTTCAAGTGTATTCCGGGTGGCCCGGCGTGGATGCGTGCATTATGGAACAATGGACTTTCCGGCGCCGCAGCACGGGCCGCGCGTTGGCGACCGCCTCCAGGGCGCCAAGCCCCGCGGCCGCCAAAGAGAGGGCCGCGGCAGCCCAAGGGTCGGGCACCACCTTGGCCATGCTTGGGCCTCATGCAGCGGGGCGCGACATCGCGCGCGACAGCATTCCAGAGAACGCACGGGACCCGCGGGCGCAACGAGAAGAACCTCCGCACCAATGGGGGGCCGGGGGAGGCAAACCTAATTCATGCCAACTCCTGGAAAGCAATGAGACACTGCGATCTTACATGAGCCCCCAATACTTCGCGTGGAACCAACGACGGGCCACTGGAACGACTGGGCGAGAATGCCGAGTGAAGGCGGGGCCCACAGGAGGCACTTGTAAACGCGATGAACCATCTGGCGCCCTATAGGCACCGAGACGGGCCTAGAGGCAGGCGAGGGGTTCAATGAGAAGCCCGAGGGCATCATCAGGCACCGATTGCTTACCGCTGGGGTTTACTGCATCACACTGACAAGGGGCCCAATGTTGAAACTGCACATGCGGCGCACAACAGTTCAACGCGTTCGAACATGATGATCCTGGGCGCACAGGGCCCGCAGAGACGACTGAAGCCGTTACCCCGCCGCCCCAAGATGTGATGCACTGCGCGCCCGCCAGGGGCGCCGGGGCCACGCCCGTGCAAGGGCGTTCTGCATTTTCGATCGCCCGTCGAGCCCGCGCAACCGAATCCAGATGCGATCGACGACGGGCCTTTTTTATTGCATCAAAAACGCTCCAAACAAACGCTGTAACAATCGGAGTCCTAATGTTATGCTGTTGTTTCGCTTGGAAAACAAGCAACACAAAAACGCTGCAACTGTCGGGTTCGGCGCGCGCTGCTCCGGCGAGACTCCAGGTCGATGCCCCGCCGCAAAATCCGCGAC
>CAUYUJ010015061.1:687120-739620 GCA_963575745.1 Prorocentrum cordatum
GTTTCTGCGGGTGGCTTGACACGAGTGCGGCCCAATGCAAAACTTTTGCGCGATGTATCTGTACTACGTCGGGGATGTCGTGCTTGCTCACGAATTCCTCGAGAGGAGGGGGAAGAGGAGGAGGAGGAGGAAGAAGAGGAGGAAGTGGGGGGGGGAGGGGGAGAGGGGGGAGGAGGAGGAAAAGGAGAGGGAGGAGGTTCTGGCCGGCTCCACGGCTACGCCCCCGGGGCGAAGGCGATTGCGCGCCAGCATGCAAAGGAAGGGGGAGAGAGAGAGGGAGAGAAAGAAAACAAGGAGAGAGAGAGAGAGGGAGAGAAAAAAATGAGAGAGAGAGAGAGAACGAGAGGGAAACCGATATACGTATAACAACAAAAAGAACGAGAGAGTGAATGAATGATACGACGCGACATTCGGCCCATCCTGCCGCTGTGCCTGGGCCGCGGGCATCGCGAGGCCTCCTGGGTCGATGGGATCTCGGGCGGGGCCTCCCGGGGCCCTCCCGGAGGCAGGTGCGCGGCCTCATGGGAAGCCTCGTTGGGGTTCCTTCGGGGCTGCTCGGGGACCTGTCGGGGCCTCCCGGCACCTTGGATCGGGGGGCCCGGGATTATATAGGAGCGACAAAGACGAGGGTGACGAAGAGGGGGGAATGTATTATGCTCGAGGCAAGTGCTGCGAACAGGTCGCAGGGGGCTTCGCACGCGCGAGCGCAATCCGATATCAGAGAAGCCCGCTGACCGCCAGAATCACCGGTTCAGACCCAAGGCCAACCAGCCATATTGCGGCCCAGTCGCAGGCAACGCGAACGCACGCCAATCGCAACACAACCAGAGGCCAGTCGCTACGAACGGAATTCAACACGCGCGCGCATAGGTCGATCAACGAGCGTCTCGTAGCCATGACGACGTGCGTTGCCAGATACCTGCCGCGGGGTACCCACTGGGCTCAACGGCCCAGGCGCTGGCGACAAGGTGCGGGCCACGGGCCGCGGCCACTGGGCAACGGGGCACGAAACACGGGCAACAGCCCATGGGCCGCGGGCCACGGGCCATGAGCAACGGGCCGCACGCCATGGGCAACGAACCGCCCCAGGGCCACGGGAACGAGGAGGCAGCCTGGGAGCGGGGTGGAGCGACAGGAGGGAGAGGGGGGCAGAAGGGGAAGGCGGGATGGGGGCGGGGAAGGAGGGAAATCTGAAAAATGCGCACGCGCGTCGGTGAACCGCGTGACCTGGCCATGTGTTGTCGCAAACCCATGCCCGCGCTCCCACGGGGATTTTGATATTGTTTTTGATTCTGACTCCGGGGTGCAATGGGGGATTCCTGGATCCGTGGCACGCGTTCTCGCGGAGCTCCTGGTCAGTGCCAGGCGCCCCCGACCTCCTCGCGTCCGTGCCATGTGGCTTCTGGGAATTGCATGGCCAATGCCACGTGTTCCCTCAGAACCCATGGTCGTTGCCATGTGTTCCCGGTAAACTCGTGTCCGTGCCATTTGTTTTCTGGCGATTTCATGGCCAATGTCACGCGTTCTCTCGGAACTCATGGCCGTGGCCAAATGTTCCTGGCAAGCTCGTGTCCGTGCAGTGCGTGCGATTCTACGCCCGAGGGATCCACCATGCCGGCGCCACGCGGTCGCGGTACCGCTCCTCCTGGAGCTGCGCCGCTCGTGCCAGCATCTCGCCCGAGACGAGATTGTCCGCGTTCAACTGGTCATAGACCACCACCCCCTCCAGAGTCTTGCAGGCCCTCTCACGCTCGTCGACGCTTGGCTAATGCCCCTGCAGCCTGGTTTCCGAGAGCCAGCGCGAGCGGCCTGTGGGAGTGCCGCCGTGCGCCTCCATAAACTTGAAGCGCCGCAGCGCTGTCCTCGGGCCCCTCGCCGGTCAGGAAAGCTCCCCTCCGTCATGGCCATCGCAGCCGCGCGGTAGCCCATGTGCCCCTGGCCCTGGAGGTCGAAGGCGGCAGCCTGGATCTGCGCGTCACGGGGCGCCGCAGCCGCCCCAAGGACCGCCGCAGCAGGGGCCGCCGCGGCCGCGGGCGCGGCCCCGATCAAGGGCGGGGGGGGGAACGGCGGGAACTGCCGCCGCCGCAGCGCCCGCAGGCGCCGCCCGCAGGCGGCGCCCGCAGGCGGGGGCGCCTGGGCCGCCGCAAGACCCGCCACCCCGCCGATCGCCCCAGGGGCGGCCGCGGCGGCGGCTGGCGGGGGCGGCGCAGCCACCAGCAGCCCTGCGGGCGGCGGTGCTGCCGGGGGCGCGGCAGGGGTTGCGGCTGCCGCCGCCGCTCCAGGGGGCGCCCCCGCAACTGCGCCAGGGCGGGGCCGCGCGCCACCGCATGCGCCACCAAGGTTAGGGATGACCGAGGCCCCCTCCGCGAGGCCCACGTCCAGCCGCCATGCAGCTGCCGTCAGCACTTGCGCGAACGCATCGGCGCGGGAACGCCCCTGAAACCGTGCACGCACACGCCCGCGGCCGCCGTCGAGTACGCGCCCATGCGGCCCGCGGCCCTGGGCAGCCAACGCTGCACCTCCGCGACCGCGCAGAGATCCTCCTCGTAACTGTCGTCATCCGGGGTCAGCGTGCACACCTGGTCCCCGCCATCTGGAATCAGGATGATAAGGCGTTCGTGCGGCACGCTGGGGAGCCCCGTGTACTCCACGAGAACGAAGTCCCACTCCTGCGGCCCAGCCGCCACCCGCGGGTGAGCCCCCGCAGCCGCCATGCTCAGCGCGTCAGCTGGGTTTGGGAGGTGCGCGGGGCCGCCACCTGGGCCGCCGCAGCGTCAGACAGCGAGGACGAGGCGGCCGCTGCGGGCAGCGCGGGCAAGCCCCGCGGGGCCGCAACGGCCGCGGGCGGGGCCTCCGCCTCGGCGCTGTTCCGCGAACGCGCCCAAGTCCCCACAACCGCCACTGCCAGGCTGCCGAGCCAGGCGAAGGCGGCATCCCCTGTGCCTGGCGCGGCCGCCTCGGTTTGGCTGCCCCCGGGGCAATCCAGCCGCGGCTCGCACTGGCAGGTGCAAGCCGGAAAGGGCGGCGCAGTGGGGCACTGCGCACCCCTGGCCGCGCCCCAAGCCGCCGCGCCCGCGGCGACCCCCCTGGCAGCCTTCGGCAGCAGCCAGGCCGCCGATCCATGCGGGCCCGGCGCAGACAGCCGTGGGGCCTCAGAATCTTGAGCACGTTGGCCGCGGAGCGGTGCGGCCGCCTGCTTGCTCCTTCCTCGCTTCCAGATCTTGAGATCAAAGCATATACATTTATATGTGATATGTGGTGCTTTTGGTGTACGTAATGCGATGCAGATGCTATGATTGGTGCAGGCTGTGTTCTGCAAGACGTGTGCGGATATGTGGTGGAAGCTTATGCGGTGAAAGCTATGTGGTGCAAGCTTCGAGGTGTAAGCAAAGTGTAATGAACTGTGCAGGGCACGGAGCGCCCACGAGGGGCCAACGGCCACTCAGCAAGCAAAACCTCGCCACAACCAGCCAGCGCGCAGGGCGCCAACGATGCACCAACTCCGCCCACCAGGAGAAACCCCGCCACACCCAACCAGGAAACGGGGCGCCGTGGCGCCCACGAGGCGCCCACGAGGAGCCAACGAACGCCCCCCAAGCGGAATCCCGACACACCCATCGAACGTCTCTCGCGGCACAAATCAGAAACCTAGCATTAAGCACTGTGCGGAGAAACATGTTTGACGCATTCCACGGCACAAGAAAGCTTCCCGAACACGCCACAAGGCCTCAGGGGATTCTCCGGGCCCCAAGGCCCCCAAAGCGCCCGCCGATATCCAGATATATCCGCAAGAGGCCCCAGGGCACCCAAAGAGGCCCCATGAAGCGAAGCAAAGCCTTCTCCCTGCCCTCACCCTCTCTCCCCCATCCCCTCCTCCTCCTCACCCAACGTGTTAGAGGGCGCCTCCTTTCCGCTAGCAAGTGAGTCGAACATTGAAATGCTACTAACCACGCCGACCTAGCTAATCGAGGCGTCACATGTTACGGCTCTCAGGGTCCTGATGATACGACCTCGTCGAGTCTGCGGAAGAGCGAGTGGCATGTTATGTGCGTGCCTCAAGAGCCTCAGAGTCAACACAAGTGCTAACTTGCTGCAAGGATCTAAACGGTTCTCGACGGGTCGCCGCACAGAAAGCTGCACTGGCACTGGCACGAAGGCGGAACTTGCCATAAGCAACTAGATTGTCACCCGCTTCTCTGGAAAATGGCAGACGATCTCTGCCGCAAGCTCCGTGCCCACCGCGCCGCCACCCAGGACTAGCACGCTCCTCGCAGTTCGCACCTTGGCGGCCTCCTCATGCCAGGTGGCCGCGCGGGAGGCCAACGTAACGTCGTTCGAAGACGGTGTGATAGGCTGCCGGTAGTCCGCACCAGTTGCCAAGATGAGATAGTCGAAATCGATCCTCGTCGAGTCGCCGAGAACCACGTGGTCATGACTCGTACTGGTCACCTGCCAGGCGGCCCCAGCATCGAATCGACAAGCCGGATCGGATCGACCGGAGCATCGAATCGGCAGAAATCGGCAAAAACCGGCAGCCAAATGGAAATCGGCTGAAGTCGGCAGGTCCGAGCCGGATCAAATCGGAAACCGGACCGCGTCAAGCCGGATCGGAATCGAAATCAGAACCCCCCCCTGGGGGGGGGGGGTTTTGGACCCCCTCCCTGGGGGGGAGGGGGGGTTGGCCCCCCCCTCCTGGGGGAGAGGGTTTGGAACCCCCCCTGGGGGGGGGGGGGGGTTGGAACCCCCCCCTGGGGGGGGTATGGGTTTTTGGACCCCCTCCCTGGGGAGGGTTTGGGTTTTTGGACCCCCCCCCTGGGGGGCGGTTGGGGTCCCGGGGCTTTTCGACCCCCCCCTCTGGGGGGGGTTTGGGGTCCTGGGGCTTTCGGACCCCCCCCCTGGGGGGGGGGGAGGGGGTTTTGACTCCCCCCCGGGGGTTCCTCCTCCCTCCTCCTCCTCCTCCCCTTGGGAGCCAGAGCCGGAGCGAAGCCGGAACGGCAAAAGCCGGCAGGAATCGGCTGACGCATCGAATCGGCAGAAACCGGATCGGGCGAACTCGAAATCGAAATCGAGAATCGGAATCCCGGAATCGAGTCGGTTCGAAATCGGAATCGCGGAAATCGATTCGAATCGAACCGGCGGAATCGGAATGACCCCTGACCTGCCCGAGCACAAATTTGTGGGAGCCCTTCGGCAATTTTAGCGCCATGGAGCTGTGAAGGCCAGGCTGGCAGAAGAGCCGCAGAATGCCCGGGGTGTACTCAAAGAACTCCCGCCTGTCAATGAGCACAACGCGGAACCGTTGGTCGTCCGCGAGCTGGTGACAGGCCGCGAGCCCCCCCCAGCTGGCGCCCACGATGACGACGACGAGGGGCCCTCCGCCCGACAACGCCGCCTCTGGGGACGTCTCCCCCGCGCTGGCGGAGGCCCCATACACGGCCGCTGGCTGCCTGCCCTCGGAGTCCCGCGCAGCGGCGGCGGGCCTGCCGAGCGCCCTCCGGAGGCACCTCCTGGAGCCGAAGAGCGGCAGCAGCACCAGGTCGAGGAGCGAGAGCAGGAGCCACAGAGCCCCCTGCGCAAAGGCCAGGCAGTACCGTGTGCAGAGCGCCATTCCTCCCTCGGCGTCGCCCCGTGGATGCGACCGCCCGCGAGCGTCAACGCGCAGACCTGGCAACTCCGCTCGGCTCGGGCCCGCTGGCGCAACAGTGATGACAATAGCGACGGCGACGGCAAAGATCCTCCTCCTTGTCTGGCCTCCCGGAAGCCCATCATAGCCCCGGCTGAACGCGACTCGAAAATCTGTTCAGTATGAAACATGGACGTGATCTGGAGACCGATGGTCAGCCAATTTGATGAAAGTAAGAAGGAGGACACGCCGACATCTCCACTACCATTCATTTCGCTCATTTCAAGGTCCTGCACAGGGTGGGGAACCCTCCAGCAGCGAGGGCTTGACGAACGCTTCCAACGGCTGTACCAATGTCCCCGTCTGCCTTCTGAGGACCACGCTGCGGCTCAATAACCGTCTCGGCAATGCGGCAGTGGATACGTGCCATCACGGAGGGGAGAGGAAGGGCAAGAGCGGGCAAGAGAAGATTAAGGTCAGGGACGCAGCAGCATCTGCAACACAAAGGCCTTCGGCGGCCACTGTCAACCGGAGGGGAAGGGACAGGGTAATTAACAACTAGGGAGAAACACTATATAGGTCGGGCAGAATCAACCGGTCCTCTCCGCGTCTATGGAAGTGGAGTCCTGGGGTGATCCTCCCAGGGTGGTCCCTGGAAGCGCTTTTCCACTCGAATCTCTCCCCCCATTTCCATGCGGCCACCTGGAGCTCGAATCCCAACTAATCTGAAGAGCTCTGATCTGAGAGATCCCAAGATCCTTCAACTATACTCATACTATCCTTAAGAGGCACTTAGGACATCCGAAAGAGATCCGAACGATGTCCAGAACAGATTATTGGAAGATCCTTATGATAGCCTTCGGAGATCAAATGAACATTCGTCAGAGATCCTTAGGAGATCTTTGCGAGATCCTGCAGTATTTCCGAGAGGCTACCGAGAGGCTAGCGAGAGGTTTCCGACAAGCATCCGACATGCTTCCGAAATGACTTCCGAAAGGCTTCCAACAGACTTCGGACACGTTTCTGACCGGCTTCCGAGAGGCTTCCGACAGGCTATGGACAGCAGGCGGGCAACAACTATGCACCGATGCTGGCCAGCCTCATCCTGGACCCAAGATCGGCGTATACGCCCTCATGGCTTGGGCAGGAGGGCAGATACACCGATCTAGGGTCCAGGATCGGCCTAGCCTGGATCGGTGTAGATGTATAATTGGTGCCCTCCGAGACAGGCTTCCGTCAGGCCGCTTCAAAGACTCCGAGAAGACTTCGAGAAACGCTGGAGAGGCCTATCCAAAGATTCCGAGAAGACTTCGAGAAACGTTAGAGAAACCCCATATTAGCTTGCGATGATCATGCAAGCTTCCGACAACCTTCCGAAAATATGTAGAGAAACTTCCGCTTGTATTCCGGGAGGTTCCCGAGAGACGTCCGAGAGGCTTCCGCGAGGCCGCCGAAAGGCCACGGAGACGTTTCTGGGGAAGCCGTTGAGAAGCCTCTGAATTGCCTCGAGGGATGACGGGCGTTATGTGTGTTTGTTTGTTGTTGTTGTTGTTTGTTTGTGTGCGTTTGTTTGTTTGTGATTCGCAGCGGCGGCGGGCGTTATGGGGCGGGGATGGGGGGCGGAAGGGGCACCCCGTAACGCTCCCCCGCAGCGTGGTTCCGGCACCACCGCAACGTCCGCGCGCACGACGACGACGACGAGCGACGAGCGACGAGGAAAACGAGGACGACGACGACGACAGCGACGACGCCCGGAGGCATCCAGATGTCTCCTGAAGTCTCCGGAGCCCTCCAGGACAGAAGCTCTAGAGGCCCTCGAAGGCCTTCGAGGGCGTTCAACGACGGCGAGCGACAACGAGCGACGACAACGACGACGACGAACACGAACGACGAGAAACGACGACGACGACCGCCGACGACGACGATGGCGACGAGGGCGTAAAGAAAATCTGGCGACCACATGCTTACGAAACCATCGATGCCTTCCAAATATCCCTATGTCGTATAAGCAATATGCTCCTTACCTCCCTCTTTCCTCCTCGTCCTCGTCAAGGCCGTCCTGGGTCAGGCTTCGCAAGACCTGAGGGGCCACTTTCCCCATACTGGACACGGCGTCAAGTGCGTCGCCACATTTTCTGTACATTCTTGCCCGGAGGGCGAAGCGACCACGACCAAGTTTGTCAGCATTTCGTCCCAAGATCCAGCCTGGCACAGGAGACTGAGAGCACAGCGAGCACAAGACAGAGCATGTGTACGCTTGTCAGCAGCAGTAGATAAGCTTCAAACGCGCCACAGCTCAGGCAAAGCAGTCATACATATGCCACCGTTGACGAGCAACATCGAGATTCTGGGCATGCAGCACATGTCAGAGGCTCAATCCTCCCAATGCCCGAAGTTGTTGTTTCTGTCCTGAGAAGAGCGGCAGCGAGCAGGCCAGTCAAAACGAGGAAGAAGATGATGAATCAAGTACGCACCCGTGAAGGACGCCATCGCGTCTCAGGCAGCCACGGCAGCACAGCCAGCGATCAACGCAAGAGTGGAATACCCAGTCTGCACAGAAGGGTCGGAGGGCTCGTTCGACCGCGCCTGCCTGCAGCAGACAGTACGACAGTCGCCCACTATCGGATTGGCCGGAGGATTTGAAGCAAATGGTGCTTGCACCTGCACCCCCGCATGTTGCTGAACGTCACTGCCTATGGGTCCCACTTCCGAGAGATGGCAGGGACCTCCCAAAGCATCGGGACCAAATGAAGATGCAGCTCGATGCCATCGAGAAGCACATCAAAGTGGCCTCCAACTTGGGGTACACAGGAGAGCGCATCAAGTCCCTGGAGGAGGGCTACAAAGTCACGTTGCACCACATCATGGATGCCAGATCCCCAGAAGAACGGGCAAGGCAGCAGTCCATGTACGTTGAGCGCGCCAAGAAACGACTGGAAGAAACGCGTGAGGTCGAGGCTGGTGCAGCAGAATGCTTGAAAGAGCGTCAACTGCAGTCGGTCAAAATGATGGAAGAGGCGGGGCAAGACCTGCAAAACACTTCGATGATCTGGCCGCCCAAGTCAGATCTGGCCCCGAGGAGCACTGAGACGAGGGCCAGCCTATGTGTCACGATGACGGAGATCGGCCAGGACAACAAAGTCAGGCTCGCGCAATGCGCCCGCGAGCACGGCGAGCGCCACCGACTGCAGCGAGCACTGTCCCGACGCCAGCCGCCCGTGCGGCCGCGCAGGTCAAAAGCCACACCACGATGGAGCCTCTCACCGCGCTCTCGTCGCAGATGAGCATGGCGCAGCAGAGCACGTCGCAGGCCGGTCTACTACAGCAGGCGCAAGGTGTCGCGGCGCCAGCGCCGGCAGCCAGCCCAGCCCCGGCGGCGCAAGAGCCCAAGGCGGAGGCGGCAACGCCGCAGAGGGGAACCATGGATCTGCAAGGTGCGGCACGGCCTGCGCCATCGCAGGCCGCGGCAGCGGAGGGCGCAGCGACCCCCCTTGACATCGCAAAGGATGAGCGAGCAATCGCCGCAGCGGAGGCGTCGCGCGCTGTCGAGCCGCCCCCGGCGCCAAGGGCAACAGCCCAGTGGCGCGCGGAACGGGCATGGGCGGCGCGCCAGGCGCCACGCACAAGATCGACAAGGACAAGTACAGGAGCAGGCCGTCGGTAGCTTTCGCCAGGGCCCCCCGGCAAGCGCAGCAACGCAATGACACCAACAAGCTAGACAGCGACGACGAGCTTGCAGTCGCTGGTGATGGGTCAGTTTTTCGCTAAACAACTCGTTTGTAGAGGAGACTCGTTTCCGCGCGCAGTCTCCAACAATCCCGAATTCAACCAAAGACCGACAGTCAGAGTCCATCGAGTATTCATTCGCAGCGGGGCGCGCGCAGCCGCGCGCTAGTGCAGATGCCACTGGGGCGCGCGGTATCTCTGACAATCGCGTTCCAGTTTTTCTGCCACGTTTCACCTCCTGTGACAACCTTGGGACTCTAGGGGTCTTTAGGCTGTGTGACGACACGTTGCAGTTTGCCCAGCTTTGGCATTCAGCCGCGATGCGGGGTCTGGCTGAATTGGGCCCCAAGGCCGATGGCAGGGGCCAGCGCATCCCAACCCGTCTCGATATCTTTGCGAATGGGTCTGCAGGGGGACTGAAGACCTATGGTTCTACTTCTCCTACTCCACCTGCTTGGGCTTCTGCGCCATCGCCTCCGACGCACAGGGCCAATGGTTCTTGGGTTTCCAGGCGGGAGACCTACCAGACATTGCACAGTCCTTGCCCAAGGAGATGCTGCCTGCCCATGCCGAGTTTAAAACAGCAGAGTGGGCAGCCAAGTTGTCACCTACACACATGTACAATTTTACAATGACAACATGGATGTCATCAGAGTGGCACAGCTTGGAGGCGCGACAAGGATCCTGCAGGTCTCTAAGACAATACTGGACGGCATGCTACGGATATTTGCGCGCGTGCCACACAAATACGAATGGTCACGCATACGGGGACATTCCAGTCATCCGTGGAATGAGCTGGCGGGCACTGCTGCGCGCATTGCATCGCATGGCGCGCATGAGCACACGCCGTGCACACGCTGGCGCACATCTTCAGAGCCCCCTAGGCATACGCAGGCGCTCCCATGCGCATGGTTATCCATTCTTTCGCCCGAGGAGAGGAACGCATATCCGCCGCCTCGCGGCCTGCCGATTCCCCAAGCACGACGCCCAGTGGTCAAACTACAGGATTGTCTTCCTGAGCCGCCCGAGCCCACGCCAATCCAGGACGCCCGGGTATTCATCTGGATGGCTGCCGCCAACGTCCTCACAATGGACCCCGAGGCGCGCGAACAAACGGGCACATATGCGGTAGGTGCGTACCAGGGGCCACCCGCGGCCAGGTTTCAGCAACCAGGGGCCAAATTTGCAAGATGCGACTCTCTTGGTAGGTTCTACAGAGACGAGGATGCCGATATCCAAGGCAGCCGGGGCTGGTCAATTCTACTATATGTTTGCGCCAACGACGCCGTCAGAGACTGACGGCTGCGCGCTCTGGATCAACGCTGAGATCGAGCACGCTAAACCCGATCGCCTAACGCCGCAGATGCGCCGTGTCCTTCACCCAGGCACGTCGACACGATTGGCGGCCATACGTGATCCACACATGCGCTGCAACATCTCGGTGGCACATAGGCCAGGAGAGGGAAAAATCGCACTGAGGCCAGTCTCGCACAATGGCGCGACACTACGACGAGGTTGGTACGCACGCACAGGGGCGACTCCAAAATGTTACTCACACGCCAAGACGCGAACGCCAGGTTTGGGTTCAGTCACATCGAGCGCAGTAGGTACAGTTGATACTGAAGAAAAGAACGCAGCAGGTGATTGTTTCCGTGACTTCCTTCAGGCCACAAGTCAGCGGTTCCCATCTACTTTCGCGCCGGCGGTCTCTGCCTCTGACGACACATGAAAGTCCCCATCGCTACACTGCTGCATCGGAAGCAGCCTGGGTTTCGGCACAGGGCGTTGACGAACGCATCGATCTCACGGTCTCGCAAGAGGAGCACCACGCTGTTTGCGCCAAAATCCATTTCATTGGGCACTCGGAGGGTGCGAGGCCAACCCCAGGGTGCAAAGTTGATCAGGACCCGGCCTTGTACACCCATCCAGAAACACAAGCACATTTCATCGGCGCCCTTGCACAATGTCCGACGGTGCCGTTTCACGCTCGCGCCAGCGATCAGGCTCATCAATGCGATAACTTCGTGCGCCAGGCAAGGCAAGACGCATGTCCAGCACGTCGCGCGGACAGAGGTAGGCAGCCCCGCAAGTCATGGATCTCTCAGCGCACTTTGCTTGCCATGGATTCCCGCGCTGTCGCTTTGCGTCAGGTTCGGGGGAACAGAGGGTTAAGGGTTAGCACGGACAGCAACACTTGCAGCATGCCTGTTCGCGTGGGCTTTGTTCGTCGACTACAACAAGTGCGGTTTGCGAAAGGTGCGGTTTGCCTCCCGCCATATTTGCCCCCCCCCCCCCCGCCCCCAGGAAACGGATGGCACTGTCACTCAATGCGACCGAGTCGCATGACACTGTCGCTCCTTCAAACACAGCGGGGCGCGCATCGAGGATGACAGCGTCGCCCAAAACGGCGACCGCTATGACATTGTCTCTCGCAAAGGCTCCGGAAGTGCCGCCACGAAGCAACTCGCAAACCACGCCCCGGCGTAACCGCGCCGATTGTAGTCGCCGATTTGTCGATCGACGCCTTTAAGATCGCCGGGGCTGGCGCCGCGCTATCCGCCGAGGGCCCCCCCCTTGCGCGCGCGCGAGATCGACCGTGCTCTCGCGCGCCCTTGCAGAGTCATTGGTCACGTTCAACCAAAGCCCATTGCGCGCATTCCCAGCACCTCGGCCCTGCCGGCCTCGCGCGGCGACGGGCCCTCCGAGGCTCAATATCGCAACAGCGACTCCAGAAAGACCCCCAAATCGGCCCCCCAAAGAAGTACCCCGGGTAGACATGGCCTTGTTTGCGGAGGGCCAGGATGCACTTCCCACCATGATCTCGCGCTGGGACAAGCTAAGAGTTGCTTCGCACACTGTGCAACCACTAAGCGGGGTCTCGTCTGCCTGAAGGGACCTCCCGGCGGCGCGCGCGGCGCGCCAGATACGGGCGCGCGCGCGTGGAGACGCTCGACTACATTACCGACAACTAGCATCGGACATCAAATCCGAATGGTCGACTCACCAACCTGCCGCAGGTTTTCGCAAGCCCAGAGGATTAGCTGCCTGTTCCAAGAAGAAAAGAACGCCATGTCCTACACGCGTCGTCAAAAGGGGCGAACGGACAACCTGCGCAGACCACCGCTGAGGCCGCCAACGTACAATTGGAAAATTTCGCTCGCTAGCACAGCGCTGCGGCTCCGCTCTCGCGGGCACAAGCAGCATCGGGCAGTTTTACCCCGCCCCCGCCCTCTCTTGCCCGCGACGCATCCTCCCAGGATGCCGACCTTCCCCCATTACATTCGCATCAGACAGCGCGCTGCGCGGCGCGGGCTTCAGCAGCGAGCCTCGACCGCGTGCCCGGGGCCTTGCGAGACAATTCGGGGCGGCATTCGGCGCCCCATACTATCCCGCGGCGGTCAAGGCTTGCATTAGACTGGGGGGGGGGCCTAGCCAAGGGAGGGGGGATGTCATTGGGATATCTGGAAACCAGCGGCCGACCCGGCCATCCCAGCTCACTCGCGCTCAGTCATGGTGCCACCACACTTAGGCAATAGACATCGCATGTTGCTCCGCACGCCCGTAGTACTGGCTTTGTCGCTCGCCGCCGGTGACGCGCAGTGCGGAGGCATCTCAGGGCGGGGAGTTGACCTCGCTGCCTTGGCCTTGCGCAGTTGCCAAAACCTTGCTGCGGGCAGACAGCAATCAGCAGCCCCCCTCATGGTGGATGCTTTCCAGGCATTTTACAGGGCCATCAGACAATTGGTCACGGCAACGAGTCTCACGAAAGATGAACTTGCGCACGCATTGCAGCCAGCTGAATTACCACCAGAAGGCTGCGCATAACATCCTGGCTAAATTTCAAGGACGGGATGGGGCTTTGGAGCGGGGCGGAGTTTCTCAGGACGCACGCGCACCAACTGCTACATGTCATCACGGCGCGCGGTACTACTACGCGGGGGCCGCGCAGCTAGCCCCCCCCCGCGTTGGCCCCCATGCCTGGTCAGCAACTGGGGTGCGTCATCTACAAATATGCAATGGCCCAATGCGTCAACAAGACAGTTGCTGATATGAGCTCCGGGTCCCTACCAAGATCGCCGCCCCGATGTCGCAGCTGCTGGCGGGGGGCGCTGCCACAGCGCTGGATATCAATTTCTTCGACGAAGGGGCTTTCGCCGTTCGAGGGAGGGCGCGGCACGTGCTCCAGCAGGCAGCCATCATCAGCAGCATCGCGATCGATTCGTTCACCTGCAAGGCACGCGCATTAACACGAAGAAAAGGCACATCATAATGTATTTCCAACTCAGGGGGAAGGGGTTGGACAAAGCCAGGGTACAAATATGGAAGGCGCAGAAGGGAGTAATCGAGTTCGATACACAACCGTTGGGCCCCAAGCAGCTTAACGCTACCAGACAATGCCCTCATCTAGGTACCATATTGGATGAGGGGGCTTCAATGGGCGCAGAGATTTCTCGCAGACGCCGTGCAAGTGCGGCTGCATGGCACGCGCTACGGCGACGCGTGTGCTACGCCATGGGAAGGGCCAGATAAGACCAGACGTTGAAGCTCCATTCTTTGGACTCACTGGTCACGTCCTCCCAGATGTTTAATGCAGGTACTTGGAGTGGGGTGACGGAAGCACAGCTACGTGCGCTCGCAGACAGCACCATGTCGAAATACAAGGCTGCCGCCAACTTACCGAGACACGACGACAGCACATGCACGGATGCACGTGCATTGAGCACGGTCCATAGGGCAGATACGACTACCCAACCACGTGTAAATCGATTTCGGGTCTTTGGGCGTCTGGTGCATGGCGGTTCAGATACACTCAAAGGATTGGTGCCTCTTGCTTTCCAGGTGGGCCCCCAAGCATGGCTCCGACAGGTTTGCGAAGACCTCGAGTGGCTCCAACACGTGTGCTCCGACATGACAAGTCTCCCAGACCCGTGCCAGGACCTACAGATCTGGGAACAGTGGGCACACAAGTCCTTACCTGCATGGCGAAGAAGGCTACGGACGGGGGTGGAAGCGCATGTTCGAGCAGCCAGTCGACTGGCAACGGCTGTGGAAGCCGAACTATTCTTTTTTAAGATGGTACGGCCGCACGGTGTCCCCACTCACGATCACCCACCCCGACCACCCTCTACGTAAGCGGGAGCAGAGGAGCAGTGAGGATGGTCAGGTGAAGTGCCTGTGGTGCTCCAGAGGGTTACCCAGGCGCAAGGGCCTCCAACAACAAGTTGTCCGCCAACACGTTGCGTTTGTGCGTCATCTTGAATACATCATGGGTCCCTCCAGCACGTGCCGTGCGTGTGCTACAGAGTTTTCGCAAAGGCGTCAGGTGCGAAACCACCTGGCTTTCAATTAATCGAAATGCTGCTTGGCGTATGTGTTGCAAGGTGCTCAGGCCCCAGTCGAGGTCGCACGTACCTGGGCTGCCGAGGATCCCGCAGAAGTGGTCCGTAAGCGACGTGCAGGCTTAGGCAGATGGCGGTCTGACTTCCTGCCACACCACACGTTCCACCTGAATGTCTCCTATGGGACTCCAATTGGGTTGTTGCTTCCTTCAGTGCGCTACAGGCCCGCGAGGTTCTCCTGGACTCCATGTATGAGCTCTCCGAGTCCTCCAAACAGTACATCATGAAAAAGCCTCTGGATGACCTCCCACAGGCCCCATCCAAAGATGACTTTATGCAAGATCGCTGGTACATCTACCGGCCACAAGATGTTACCGACATAGCGGCGCAGGCACTACCCATGCGTATCCACCGTAGGACGGCCTTCATACTCAACCTTTTTTCTGGTATGAGAAGGGAGCAGGATGTACAGCTTCATATTGAGGATACGCTTGCTCTCCCCAGCTGTGAATTTGTTGTGCTCAATGTAGACATCGCGATACATGAAGTCAAAGGAGGTATGGCCAGGGACGACACCATACAAGAGTGGGTAGGACACATACTGGCGAAGAGAGTTCGGTGCTCGGGAGGGGGGGGCCCTGTGAGACATGGAGTGCTGCCAGATGGTAGGAAGGGCCCCCCCCCCACTACGTACTAATGACTATGTGTGGGGTGTACCGTGGGCGTCTGAAAAACAACATCGTCGGCTGTGTATTGGCAGCCAGCTGTTACATGCTATGATACACATCATGGGTGCACATCTTAGGGCAGGCACAGCAGCGTGGATGGAACATCCCGCGCCGCCGGTCTGGAGAAGAGACGCACCACGTCTTTCGTGTGACCGCCTGCACGTGCGCTCGTGTTCGTTCCATGCTACACTACAGTGGATTTTGATCAGTGCTGTTTCAAAGATGGGGACCTCAATACGTTCGGAAAGGGCCCCAACACGTGTCATTGCGATTCGGATGCCGTCATTGTATGCAGCACTCACAGCCCAGTACCAGGGTAGATGTCCTCACCCTCCCAACTCACATCTTGTCTTGAGGAGAAAGACGGGGCAGGGTGACTTCCGCACGGCGCAAAAACGTACCCACCGCACATGTGCAGAGCCCTGGCCGAGAGTATAGTGGACGCTTGTGCCAATTTTACGATAATGATCTCGAGTGCGAAGATAACAGGGAACCCTCGGAGATACGTGACCAACAAAAACGACTACATGTGCAGTGGAACCCGGATTTGCCACACAGAGTGGCACCTGACTATGCGAAAGGAGGCGCCACAAGGATGAGCCTGGAAGGTGGGTTGTGTTTTCCAGTGCCCCTCCACCTTCCCCTTTGCCGTCTCCGCCGCAGCCGTCGCCGCTGTCGCCTTGTCCTTCGCCCTCCCTCCCCCCGCAATGCTGGAACTATCGAGAGGCGGACGAAGAAGTCGCCATGGAGTTTTTCGGAATGGATTCCCCCCCACCCGAGGGAGAGAGTGCGCCCGCGTCGGCCGGGGAACAGGCCAGGAAGGTGGCTGCCCCCAACGCCTCGTGCGAGGTGGAGGCCGCCGCCCCACCGCCCTCGGTTCCTCTTCCCTCCCGTCCTCCCCTCTCCGAGGAGCAGTTGGCCAGGATCGCGGCCAACAGGGCTATTGCGAGAGAACGTCGGTTGCAACGTCTTGCCCCATGGAGAGGTAGAATTGAATTCAAGTTTTGAGTTTTAGTTATTGAGGTTACCTGAGCAAGGCTGTAACGCTTAAGCCAACGTGCACCACCACCACCTCGTCCTCGTCAACGTTCTGTTCTCCTCCCCTTGCCCCCTTTCCAACGAGCATCACAAATGCCTGAAAACACCGCTACTTGCCCGCGACCACCCAATGGCGAGGGAAGAAGCGAAACCGCAGCAATTGTGCGAACGCCTGCGGTTGTGCAAACGCCTGCGGGCACCACGCGGATGCTCAACAAGATGCTGGACCCGGTCGGGACCACAATGGCACGTAAAAAGTGTGACGTGCGAGTGCCACAGCAGCCTGCGATGACCATAGTACCCTGAGACCGCGGGGCATGCCTGCGAGCTTCAGAGCATCCGAAACATGCCTGCGAGCAACGCGCCACAGCAGCGCGCGAACGCCACAGTAGCAAACTGCCTGCGAGCGCCACAGTAGCATGCGAGGAAACGCAAGCGCTGCGACCGCACCTTCATGCGAGAGATTTGTGCACGAACACACGGCGGCAGTGCCCAGGGCGCACGGACGGGGGTGGTGGGGGGGGGGGGGGGGGCGTTACGCTCGAGGAGAGGGGGGGGGCGGGGCGGGGGCCATAACGCGCGTTGTGGCCCAGAGGGTTAGCAAACACAAAGCATGCTCCCAAAGCGCCCCCGAAAGGCCTCCAAGACGCCTCCGATGTGCTCGTCTGGGGAAGCTTCCAACAGGCCTCCGAAAGGTTTCCAGCAAACTTCCGACAGGTGTTCGAATAATTCCACAAAGACCTTGCCCAAACTTCCAAAAGAAAATGTCCGATGGACTTGCGAAGGTTTCCGAAAGGTTGCCCGAGAGGCTTGCCGCCACGCTTCTGGAAAGCTTCTGGGACGTTTCCCGATCGGCTTCCGCGGGAGTTCTCATGAGTGCTCTGGGGAGCTTACGAGAAGCTTCCCCGAGGCTTCTGGGAGGCCTCCGACAAACTCGAAAAAGGCTTTGGTTTCGGAATGCTTCCGAGAGGCGCCCGAAAGACTTCTGAGAGGCTTCCGAGAGGCTTCCGGAAAACTTGCCATGGATTTCCGAAAGAAGAAAACGTCCCATAAGATCCCGAATTTCTTCCGACAAACTTCCCTTGGGTTTCCGAAACTTGGTGAAAAGGCAGGCGACCGACATTCTCCCATGAGTTTCTCAAGGGCTTCCGAGGGTTTTCAAAAGGCTTTCGAAAAGTCTCCGACATGTCAACTGTCATAATGGCCGCGAACCGGACCGAGAACGGAGGACCCGGCCGAAACCAGACAGAACCGGACTGGCCGAACCAGACCGGCCCTCGACCCGAAACGGCAGAATCGGACCGAAACAGCCCGACGAACCGAACTGCTGGCGGGTCCTGCGAGCGGGCCAAGCGAACCCCCAAGACCCCCCAGGACCACCCAAGACCCTCAAGAACCTTCCAGGACCCCCACGACCCCCCACCTGAAGGATCTGGTTAGTTAGTATGTGTTAGTTCTGGAGTGCGGCGGAATGGCTTGAGCCTCTTGCATAAAAAAAGGGTGATCAGAATAGGCCCTTCCCCTGGTACCCTGGAAGAAACAGAAACTCTACCTCTCGAGTCGCACACGCGAAAAACGAAAGCGTGATTCGTACATCTGGCGCACATTCTGCGCCGAGAGTGCCCCCCTCTACGCCCAGTGCAGCAGCAACGCTCTCGGCGGACCCCCCCTCAGAGATCCTCCCAATTCTTCATGTGGCCATGAATGTAAATCTGGTTGACGCGCAGGGTCTACGCCAGAGCGAGGCAAGAATATCAGTCGAAACCGCAACCAGGGTAACAAGCGAACGCTTGATTTAGCAGAGCATCTACTTTGGCTGGCAAAGCGCTCCTACAAATCCGATAAACGATAGAACACACGCACGTGTGCCGCTCTTCAACAGAAGGACTGCCACGCAAATGGGCGCCAGTGCCATGGGTGATGCAGATGGAACAATGTCACGATAGAAATGAAGTAAAACTGCAAGCATTGACAATGTTCTCTCAGCCAAATGAGGTCATCGACGAGCATCATAGCGGTAGCGCCGCCTCGTCGCCGTTTGCCTCGGTCTTCTGCTTGGGGCCCCAAGACGGGTGAAACCTGCCAGGCCCGCTCTCACGCCCTCCTGCCCAACCGTCTCCTCCCCCTCGCCCCCCCCTCCCTTCCCCCCTGCCCCTCCTCCTCTCTCCGTCCCTTCCTGCCGTTCCCCCTCCCCGCTGCCTGCCCTCGCCCCCTCGGACTCATGTTCACACTCCTGCCTGGCCGGTGTGCCACATCGGGAATGCGCTGTCGATGCCGAGCCAGGTAGACGGCGGTTCGGCAACGTGCCGAGGATGGCAGCAGGGAGGTCCAGGAGCTGTCATGGGTCAGGATGGGGAGGGGATGCATCGAATACACGTTTGATGCTGTATATTGTGGGCCTCCAGACACCCTCGGCGGAGAATGAGGAAAGGGCGTGGACGAGGCGGGAGGGGAAGATGGACAGGATCCATGTGATATTCCTGACTGCGCCAACTTGGCTGCCAGTATACTCCTTGTCCAAATCAGCCCACAACAAGATAGGCGGGTACCGAAGGACCTCCTCTCCGGGTCGCGAGCTGCAACGGCACTATGTTGGGCATCGGCGACCCGAATACAAGCCTCTTCAAGTTACTGCAGCCTTCGCGGATAGGCTGCACACATTCCCGCAGCAAGGTTTCCATGGCCGCATACCAGCATCGCGCACAACAAAGCAACCTGCACTGGGCCAAAGCCGGAGCCTGTGCGGCCTTCTATCTGCCGACCCCCGCTCACACCTCCCCGCTGGCCGCCCACATCACATCCCAAGGCGCAGTCACGGCCTCGTAAAAATTTCACGCGCAATCGGGGTTATATTCCGACCCCAAGTCAAACCAACGACCAGCTTACTGGACAAGACACAGGCCCAGCGGCGTACGGAGCGTAGAGAACTGTGCTGGCTCCTTGAGATAACATGTTGGAGAGGTGGGCCGCGGGGGATCCTCGACTTACGCCGACGGTCTGCCCCCCAAGGCCATAATCTACAAAGGCCTAGCACGCGCGATTCCGAATAACGGCGGCTGTGCAACCTCAGGTGGCGATATCATGCGTACGACAAAGCCAACTTAGTGAGCAGACTCTCCTGCCAGCCCATCTGCGGGAACGCCACCGATGGCGAGGAACTAAGCCCACTCGGACAGGGAGAGGCCATATGGATCAATGTACGAAGGGTGGCCACTTGACGCTTGCGTGTCCGCAGCTGCCATGAGAGGTCTTGATAAAAAAGGCCCCACAGATCAGCGCTGCTGCCCGAACAATGCACGTGCTTGCCCTTTTTTCCAGGCCCTGCAAGAACGGCACCTCGGAGGATGCATGACTGGGTCTCCAAAAGATTGCAGCACCGAGGCGAGAACGCGCAGGATACTTCGGGGACAGCCTGAGTTCCAACAACATCACGTGCACTGCTAAGCGGGCATCTCTGCCCGTCCCCGAACACACAGAGAAAACCCTCATATTGGTTGCGATCGGACCTTGACGCCTCCGGGAGCTCGCAAGGATAATCTTCAGGAAACCAACAAGCATACACCGACACCGATTACCAGATAACCGTCGGACCAAGATACTGCGGGCGCCCTCCGCACGCGTCGCCACATAAGCTCCGATTCCTCATTTGTTCGACGCGCGACATCGGCGCATGCGCGCGGCCATCCTGGCGCCCGTTCTAGAGCCTACCACACCGAGAAAACGGCCACGGAAGTGTTCGACGCGATAACGTCCACCACCCTTTTGGGGCTCTTTTTTCCAAACAACAAAATTAGCCTGGCGAAGGACCCAACCATATGCAGTTGTTTGTACTGTCGTGGTATGCACCGCATTCGGAGGGGCTCCCTATAAGACCACGAAACGTGTGATGGGTGTGTAAAAGTTGTCCGGTGGGCGCATGCGAGAGCAGCCACTTGGGCCGTCGGTGGAATTCCTTATGGGGCCACGACGCGCGTGCGGGGTGTGCCGAAATGGGCGCGGGTGACGCATGCGGGCGGTGGCACCAGGGCCTTCGGTGGAGCTCCCTATGGGGCCAATCAAACGCGTGAGGGGTGTGCCAGAATGTGCGTGGGTGACGCATGCGGGCAGTGGCACTGGGGCACTCGGTGGAGCTCCCTGTGGGGCCACGAAACGTGTGAGGGGTGTGACGAAATGGGTGTGGTAGACGCATGCGGGCGGTGGCACTGGGGCCTTCGGTGGAGCTCCTTATGAGGCCACGACACGCGTGCGGGGTGTGCCGAAATGGGCGCGGGTGACGCATGCGGGCGGTGGCACCAGGGCCTTCGGTGGAGCTCCCTATGGGGCCAATAAAACGCGTGAGGGGTGTGCCAGAATGTGCGTGGGTGACGCATGCGGGCGGTGGCACTGGGGCACTCGGTGGAGCTCCCCATGGGGCCACGAATCGTGTGCGTGGTGTGCCGAAATGGGTGTGGGTGACGAATGCAAGCGGTGGCACAGGGGCCTTCGGTGGAGATCCCGATGGGGCCACGAAACGTGTGAGGGGTGTGACGAAATGGGTGTGGGTGACGCATGCGGGCGGTGGCACTGGGGCCTTCGGTGGAGCTCCCTATGGGGCCACGAAGCGTGTGAGGGGTGTGACGAGATGGGTGTGGGTGCGTCCTCCCTATGGGGCCAGGAAGCGTGTGAGGGGTGTGACGAAATGGGTGCGGGTGACGCAGGCGGGCGGCGGCACTGGCGCCTTCAGTGGAGCTCCCTATGGGGCCACGAATCGCGTGAGAGGTGTGCCAAGATGGGCGTGGGTGACGCATGCGGGCAGTGGCACTGGGGCCTTCGGTGGAGCTCCCCATGGGGCCACGAATCGTGTGCGTGGTATGCCGAAATGGGTGTGGGTGACGAATGCTAGCGGTGGCACAGGGGCCTTCGGTGGAGATCCCGATGGGGCCACGAAACGTGTGAGGGGTGTGACGAAATGGGTGTGGTAGACGCATGCGGGCGGTGGCACTGGGGCCTTCGGTGGAGCTCCCTATGGGGCCACGAAGCGTGTGAGGGGTGTGCCGAAATGGGTGTGGGTTACGCATGCGGGTGGTGACACTGTGGTGGTCTTCAGTGGAGCTCCCCATGGGCCACGAAACGTGTAAGGGTTGTGCCGTAATGGGTGTGGGTGACGCATGCGGGCGGTGGCACTGGGGCTTTCGGTGGAGTTTCCTGTGGGACTACGAAACGCTGTACTCGGTGGGTGAAGCGCAGACAGGACGGAAGAGGGGGAAGAGGGAGGAGAAGGAAGGAAATAATGAAAGAGACTGTCTCTTCAAACCGAGGACCCAACACCTCAGCATGGTTTGGAAAACCAATCAAAAAACACATTATCTTGTGAACAACACGTTATGGGTGCCGCTCTCGATGAAGCTCCCTATGGGGCTACGAAACGCGTGAGGGACGTGCAGCCATGGGCGGGGGAAACGCATGCGGGCGGTGCCATTGAGGCCTTCGATGGGGTTTCCTACGGGCCACGAAAGGCTGTCCTGGATGTGGCTGACGCATGTGGCCACCCCCACTGGGGCCTTAGGTGGAGCTCCGTATGGGGCCACAAAGCGCCGTACTGGGTGTGGCTGACGCATGTGGCCACCCCCACTACGGCTTTGCGTGGAGCTTTCTATGGGGCCACGAAGCGCTGTATTGGGTGTGGCGGACGCATGTGGCCACCGCCACTGGGGCCGTAGGTGGAGCTCCCTATGGAGCCACGAAGCGCCGTACTGGGTGTGGCGGACGCATGTGGCCACCCCCACTGGGGCCTTACGTAAAACTCCCTATGGGGCCACGAAGCGCTGTATTGAGTGTGGCCGACGCATGTGGCCATTCACACTGGGGCCGTAGGTGGAGCTCCCAATGGGGCCACAAAACGCTGTACTGTTTGTGGCGGACACATGTGGCCACCCCCACTGGGGCCTGAGGTGTAGTTCCCTGTGGGGCAACGAAGCGCCGTACTGGGTGTGGCGGACGCATGTGGCCACTCCCGGGCCACGAAACGCTGTACTGGGTGTGGCGGACGCATGTTGCCAGTGGAGCTCCCTATGGAGCCACAAAACGCTGTAGTGGGTGTGGCGGACACATGTGGCCACCACCACTGGGGCCGCAGATGGAGGTCCTTATGGGGCCACAAAGCGCTGTATTGAGTGTGGCGGACACATGTGGCCACCACCACTGGGGCCGCAGATGGGGGTACTTATGACGCCACAAAACGCCGTACTGGCTGTGGCGCACACATGTGGCCACCCCCACTGGGGCCTTAGGTGGAGTTCCGTATGGGGCCACGAAGCGCCGTACTTGGTGTGGCGGACGCATGTGGCCATTCCAAGTGGGGTCTTGAATGGAGCTCCCTATGGGGCCACGAAGCGCCGTATTGGGTATGGCGGACGCATGTGGCATTCACACTGGGGCCTTGTGTGGAATTCCGTATGGGGCCAAGAAACGCTGTACTGGGTGTGGCGGACGCATGCGGCCACCCCCATCGGGGCCTTCGGTGGAGCTCCCCACGGGGCCGCGAAACGTGTGAGGGGTGATGCTAGTGGCGATGATGCTGGTGATGGGGAGAGGGAGGGGGGGCAACGGGAGGGAGGAGACGCGAGGACAGTCTCTTCAAAACGAGGACCCCACACCACAGGATGGTTGGGACAACAAGCGCGGAGGCCTCCTAGAGGTCTCCCGGGTCCCAAGGAGGGCTCAAGGCCTCGGGCAGCGCAGGCGAGTGAACGGCCACGTTCCCGCGGCAACCATCTCACGACGGAAGCCAGCGGCGGAGAGCAGACAGGGCAGGCAAAACAGCCGCCAGGCCACGCAGTGCCCTTCCTATCTATATATCTATATATATATGTACATATATATGTATATATGTATATATATATGTAATATATATATATATATATATATATATATGTATACACATATATATATATATGTAAATAAATAATTGTATATATCTACATCCATGCATATGTGGAACGGCGAAGTCCCTGGATTCCTGTTCCTGAAGTCGAACCGTTTCAGTCCACATATATGTATATATTGGATCACACATGGTGAAACCATGCAGGCCGCTGTGCATGCGAACGGACTCGTCCGTCCAACCAACTCAAAGTACACAGTATTGCGCCGAAACCCACTTGGTTCCATCAACGAAACAGAATCAAAAACAGCCATGGCACATGAAATGTCTCACTCACGCAGGTGCATCTGCATCATGCCTCATTCGCGAGACGCCCTCGGGGGGCTGATCAGACTTCGCCGTACACGTCTGAACAATCCAGCATCACTCAACACAAACGGCATCTCGCACTGGTTGTCCAGGGCGCGTGCAACATGGTGAATACCAAGTCCCCCACTCCTGGGCCCTCAATGGTGAATAGCGCCCGTCGGCAGCAAGATGCAAGTTGCTCCTGCTTTTGCATGTCACCGGCCCCTGCACCGCAACGGACCGCGTCAGCTTGATCTGGCGCATTTCCGACTCAGGCGAATCATTCCGTCGCCTCCTCGATTGCGGCATGCCCCCTCTGACCCCTTCGAACCCCGACATTGATTTTGGCCATCGGCCCTGGGGCCCTGAGGATATGTTTCGCAACTGAGCCTCGGGTCTTGAGAATCTGTCCCCCAGCCCGCACCGTCATAGACTGGCCGAAATGATGTTCCAAACTCTTATGCGAGCTTGTGGGGGCGCTGGCCCTGTAGGCGCGTTGATGCCAGGCCTCTCGGCGTTGACCGCCTCGGAGCGCGTGTCTGAACTCGCCGGGCGAGGCGACAGTTCATCCGCCAAAGAGGGAAGCCAGGAGCTCATGGTGCCTCTGCTTTCTACAATCGAAGACGCCGACGGCGAACCACTGCCACCGCCTGCTCTTCGGAGACGCCGACGCGGCTAAATGTCGGGCCGAAGCTTGGCCAAGCTATTGAACAGCGCGGCTGCCCCCCAGCCGCCGCGGAGACCCTCGGCGAGAACACTCGGGGAAGGAAGAGAGTGGATGAGGAGAGGGACGATGAGGATGATGGCGGCGATGGCGAGGAGGAGGAGGAAGCCGACGCGGAGAAGGAAGATGAAGAGGAGGCTTTCTGAAGTCATTCGCCATACTGACCTCGATGTTAACGCCGTCCTCGTAGCAGCACCCCGTCGAGTCGGTCATGGGGGTTGCCGGCATGACCGCCAGTAGTTTCGTCAACACCTCTGGTTTCCTCAAGCTCCTCATCGCCGTCGGGATAAGTCCCGAAGTCCCCCTGTGTCTCTCGGGCGCCCCCTTGCCCATCAGCTCGGCGCTCGCGTCCGTCACCTGGCCCTTCGCATTCGCCTTCGCCACCTCCAGATCGCCTCGCGAACTGAGTCGTGATGCCCTCGTCTGACTCCATGTCTGTGAATCATATCTTTCGCCTCTGCTGAGTCCGCCTCCATCTCCACGGCGATATTGACCTGCTTTTCTCCTTATCTCAGCCGCCCCCATTCACCGCGTGATCGAAGTTGAGTCCCTGGGCCGTGACTGACCACGCCGCGTCGAGCTCCGACTCCCCACTCGATAATGCCACCCTCGCTCGCGCTGAAACCCAACTGTCCACTGAACGAGCTCCGACACACATTCCTTCTGATGAAATTCTCCCACGCGCCACCTTCTTCGCGCATCTGCCCCGGCGCCTCTGATTCAGGATGCGCTTCGCCCGATGTTCGTCTTGCGAACAGCTCGGCCCTCGAACGCCATCCTGCATATCCCACCGATCTCCAGCTGGGCACCGAGCGATGCCACCACAACTGCGAGAGATCATCCGACTCTGCCTTGTCATTGGATCCGGCGTCCTGGACTCCCTCAGCTGCGTGCTCCGAGCTCAGCGTCTCGGCCGTCTTGTCATGCCTCAAAACACATACCCCCACCATCTTCAATATCAGCTTCGGGCCTGTTGGGGCACCGAAGCCCTCCTCCCCCCGCCCCAAAGAACCGCCCTGCAGGGAAGGGTCCCCTCTACTGCTCCTCCTGGCCCCACTCGGGGCTGAGGTCGGACCTGGAAACGGCTCGCCACGTGATCGTCAGAAGCGCCCAACTCATCACCGCATGCCTCCACAACGGAATAGCCCCCATGTCCTCCGCCGAGCGAGCCAATGCCTGGATGGTAGAATAAGAGACACACCGTCTTCAACTCCTGATACCCATTCAAGCCGAAGTTGTCTCGAATTTCTCCCTCAAACAGCGTCGATGACTCTGGTGTGCCATGCGGCGCCCTATGCAGCTTCCCGAGCATTCCTGGTCGCCTCCGTTCTGCTGGTGGCCAAGAGCACTGGGGCTCCGACAGCGACTCATGAAAGAACGCCACTGAGATATCGTAGAACCTTGCTTATTCCCCCCCTCTTCCTTCGATCGTGTCGACCCTGCGAAATGCAAGGTCTGTTCCGTCGCGATACCTGCTTTGAGCACAACGGCCCCTCACGATCTCCTCGCTGCACTGCACCGCACATTTCGCGTTATCGATCTCCTTGTTGTCGGTCATCTTTGCCCAGACCTCGAACTCGCCCATGCTCGGAATATCATTGGCCTTGCCGTTGGTGAACAGATGTTTCAGCAACTCCTCGCTTGCGCGCGTGTCCATGTAGACTCCGTCTCCCACCAGCTGGTCGAAATTCACCCTCTGCCCGGACTCTTCGCGCACATGTCGGCAATCATCCTTGGTGGTCGTGACGAGGATACTGGTCTCCATCGCCTCGCCCCTTCTTGGTGTCAACGAGACCACGTCTACATCTGCTACTATCGCGTTGCCCGATTTCTCCACGTACTGCTCGATCGGTTCTTCTCCACCGAAGTGGTGTCCTACTGGCGTGCCTGGTGATCGATGTCCTGCTTCCGCCAGTCTCGGGTCGTGGACTCGATCTCCTCCTGCCGGTGGTGCCCCCGCTGCTGGTGCTGCCGGTGCTGCGTCTCCTCTTGGTTGAGCTCCTCCCGCTGGGTCTGCCATCTCGGCCCTGCGCTCAGCCTCGCAGAGGATCCTCGCAAAACCTCGCCCTGCCTCTCACGTTGCGCATTGCCGAGCTCCCTTTCGCAAGCTGCGCGCCCGTCAGCATGTCCATGGCCCTCGACAGACGCCCTCGTAATGCACCGTCTCGTTCGTATAACTTCGTTCTGGCCCTTCGCCTCCAGTCCTCCGGGGTCCCACGGCACCTCGATGGAGGTGCTGCAGACCTCCTCGTCGCACTTCTTCCGGGCGCTCCTCAGACGCATCGCCCTGGCATGCTCACTCCCGCGCGCAGCCCCCCGCAAGAACCTCGGCGCTCTCGCGCCGCCTGCCCAGGTAGACATCTTCGCTCCGCCCCAGCTCCATCCTAGCAAAGTCCGCCACCAGAATCTCGCGATCGATCGTCTAATCTATCTTGCGCAACTCCGACTTGCACATAGCTCGCCCCGGCCGCTCCCAGGCTGCCCTGCCATCCGTCTCGAACGCAAACCTGGTGGGCAGATGCGCAACATGCCTGATCAACCACGGCATGATCAGGATTATAGGGCCGATCTTCACCCGCAGGTTGAACCCCAACTCTTTGGGAAACTTACGCAGTACGGGCTCCGCTCGCTCCACCGCATGCCCGATCGCTCCGTTGCTCTCTTGAAATAGTTTAGTTGTCTCCTCAACCTGCGTGCTTCGCCTCCTCCTGTTCCTCGCCGCTGCGGTGGCGGCCTGTAGCGATTGCTCCTGGTCGCCCATCATGATGCGGCCCGCAGCGCCCCATGCGTCAATGTAAAATTCCACCGCCGAGATGAGGTGCTCACTGGGCCCTTTGTGTATCACCTTGATCGATGCCGCCGCATCCTCCTGCTTCTGGACCACCCCCAAGATGCTAACCATCTCCGTCTCCAGTTCGGTGTTCATGGAGCAGTAGTCCATGCTGGTGACTGGCATAGCCTGGGCCTCCTCAGGATTGGCCATCATGTGGCCATTCTCCTTGTCATGTCCCCACGGACACCACTCGCTCCCGTGTCTGAATGGCATGGGCGGCCTCTCGTGCTTGGCGATCTTCTACCAGGTCGGCCTATGCATCTCCTTCTTGGCCTATGGTATCCGAGTCCCCCCATTATTCTCTGATTTCAAGATGGCGCCCGGCATCGCCGAGACTCGCGACGGCACCTTCGTCTTGAACTCCACACATACTAACCGCCACGCTTCCAGACCTGCCCCCGTGGGAGCACCCTTCACGACGCCCTGGGCATTGCCCTCGATTGCCCGCGCCAGGATGTCACGCAGGTTGTTGCTCGTACTCTGGGCCTTGTCGCCCAGATCTTCATGCGCGTGGTCCTTCGCGCCCTCCAGAGCTCCGTCCATCATCAGATCGGACATGTGCGGCTCCACTGCCATACAGTAAGCCTGTTCGACAAAACTCAAGTTCCCCCAGGTGATCACATCATTGTACTTGGCATTGTCGTCCATCTCGGCTGAGAACACGTCATGTCTCCCAAGCGGCTTGTCATCTTCCAACGATGCATAGGTCCTGTTCGATACTCCTCATGTCCTGCGACTCCAACTGCATCTGCTGCTGCCCGAGCGTTGCCCTGTCGAGCCTGCATCTCGCGCTCCTTGATCTGCACGCGCTGTCTGACCACTGACCACTGTGCTCCCCATGGCCACAGATGACTCAAACATCCTCCGCGAAAGCCAGCTCTGCTCGCGAATTCTGGAGCCCGGCCGCGGGCACAAACAGGCTCCGCTACCGCGCGGAACGGCGAAGCCCCTGAATTCATTCTCCGGGAACCAAACAAGTTCAGTCCATATGCCTCGTCTCACATCTCGCAAAGCCGTGCATTATATATATATATATATATATATATATATATGTCCAATCAAAAAAACTGCCCGCCCAATGTTTGCGCCACAGAACCCGAATTCGCCCATCAAAGATCGAAACAGGTTCCAACTGCGCACCAAGCCGCCGGGCGATGTTATATATATATATATATATGTATGTATATACAATATATACAATATATATATATATACACATATAAAGATTATCTGCTCCTGGGCTGACGCAAAAAAAAAAATCCAGAACCAGTCAGCCCCATGCAGGAGGAGCTCAATTCGGGCCCAGGGTGCAAGTATGTTCCTCATCCTCTGACATACCGAATCGTGTCGAAGGCAATCCTTACCCCCATCCCCTCGGCAACCACATAAACAATGCCTCGCCATTGGCCTGAAGCGGGGCGAGTTGTGCGTTACTCGGCGGGCGGTCCTCACCTGGTTCACAGCCAGACACGGGCTGGTGGCGCGGCTAAACTTTTGGAGACGCATCGACACGTTAGGGAGGCGTCCTCAAGAGCTGCTTCGGGGAGCCACTCATTGATGCGATCCCCCGGGGCCACCAGGGCGGAACGCCCGGTGCGCCGACGCACGCGAGACTAGAGCTGGAACAGCGTTTCATGGAATGGGCGCGCGCGCCACCGTCGGCGGGAAGCGAAGCAGACTAGGCAGAATATGCCCATGATGCCACAGACACATGATAGGTAATGCACCACTCCCACCAACCAACCTGCTGCCTGGCCATGCGCCAGCCATCAGAGAGCATAAATTCCCCCACCGCATCTATCTCTGCAAAAATGTCGGGGCCGCGCGCGGCGCGCCTGGCGCGGGGCGCCAAGCTGGCACGCGGCGGATGTTCCAGCGAGGTCCCTCCACGCAGGTTGAGCCCCTCCAACAGCTAACGCGGAAGTGCATTCCACGGCCCGCTCGCGAGCAACTGCGCACATCCGCGAGAAGTCGCCAAGAGCTGCCTCGCAGGCGGGCAAGACTGCAACGCGCATTGCTGGAGGGACAAGCACAACGCAAGGCAGGCACGAATCGCCAACGGTAGCCCGCGACCAGCCCCCCTCACGTACATCGTGCGATACAAAGGTTCTGGGATCGATTCACCCCACGCGCGGGCGCTACCCTCGGGCCCAATCGCCGCCCCCAAATATTTCGCGTAGCGAACCACGACCGGTGGACAAAAACCTGGGCACGGAAGTCTCCACCAGGGCACGAGCCGCTCCCATAGACGCATCACCCACCACCGAGAGAATGCAGTTCTTCAAATTCAAGTCGAATCCCACATGGCACATGGCCCTCCAACGCACCAAGGAGCTCCAAGATGCCCCCCAGACTGCCTACAGCACCAGGGGTGAAGAATCCCAGGTCACCGCAGCAGCCCAGCAGGCAACCCATATGCCTACTGCAAATCGCAAGCAGCGGCCGCATCACAGGGCCGGTAGCCAACGCGAACAGGCACGTGCTGGAAGGCTCCCCTTGCCTCACTCCCCTCTCAATATCACTGGAGATGTCAGTAACCACCACCCCCATCATCGTTCCCGGGTTGTTGGCGCACGAGGCGGCAAGAAAAGCACCCGCGGCGGGCGGCGCCCCGTCGCTGGCAAAACGGCGATGGCCAACGCGACGCACATCAACGGGAAGGCCGCTGCAAAGTCTGTAAATAACTGCAGACTGTTTGGCACCCCCTCAAGTGTCGTTGCGCGCCCTACAGGCCAGCAGTCGCTATGTTCGACGAGATCGCCCTTCCTTTTGCGCCTCCCCCCCCCCCCCCCCCCCCCCCCCCCCCCTGACCGCAGCGCGTGTCGGCGGCGGCGAGCGAAGCGAGCGGTGAACCACACGAAAAGGACATCACCTTCGCATCAGAATCGCAGAGTGCTAGCGGACGGGCCGCCGCGGGCGTCCGCGAGACCCCGCGCGCGCCATCGGGGCACGAGCCCTTGGGTAAGACAACAAGCGACAGACTCTGCATGCTAATGGGGAGAAAGGTATGATGGTTCTCGTAGAGCTCAACATATACTTCGTGGAGCAAATCAACCCCCCCTCCGCCTGCCAGGCTGCGCGCGGCTGCCCCTCCTTCCCGGGGGCAGTGCCACGCCTCCACTTCACACGTGCAGCAACACTCTCTAACGACAAGCACAACCCTGGCTGTCTTGGCAGATCACCAACACAATTGCACCCAGCCAGGATCTCAGGCCACAATGCACGACCCCCCATGGGTTGCATTGAAGACCCCGCCCCAGTGGGTAGCGGATTCCCCCCCCCCGACCGTCGAATCCCCGCGAATGCCTATCAAGAAACACGACTCCGAAACTGCTGCCAGAAGAGCCGCCTACGCTGCAGCTTGCTGCGGGTCGCCCCCCTCGCGCCCTCTCCCAGACATTAGCAACCTCCTCGCCCTTCTCCAAGTCACCCTCTTGCTTCGCAAGATTGCCCAACTGCAGCTGGGCAGCGCGCGCCACCCCGTCCACTTTAAAATATTGCCACAGGCGGATAGACAGCATGAGCCTTGGCACACATGTGAAACACTGCAAACCGCGTGCCTCGGACAGCGCGCGTCGCCCACAAGAGTGCTTCTCGGCAGCGCTCTAAGCAGGCCTGCAACCCTGCTACTGGCGGATGTCTGGCAGGGCTGCAAGTACCCTCTCCTCGGCCACCCCCGCGTGCTCCGACGCAAGAGCCCATGGCGAAAGTTCCGCGCAGGTCCGCCCGATGGCAACATCTGGCGGGCGGCGCATCCGCGCCGGCGCACTGCGATTCCGACGGGGGTCGAATCGAACGATGGAACAAACGAAAGGGATACGATCCGACGGGCACCGATCCAAGGGCCCATGTACAGAGGATGTGGCAGTGAGATCACGCAGGGCCGCGCTCGGTGTCGCTGCGCACTCGGCCCAGCCGCGATCTGCGCCGGGCAGCGGCCTCCCCGTTCAATCCAAGCCTGGTCGGCTCACGTCGCGCATGCTCAAGCCATCTGTCGCAGACTCGCTGGAAGGACCGATGACGCTGCCGACCCTCTTCGCCCCATGCCTTCCCGCACTCAGTCATCCGCCCCTCGCCACACAGCGCGAAGTCCCCATCCAAGAGCAGTCTGGGCGCGGCGCAGCGCGCGGCGAAAGATGAGCGGCGCCGGCCCGCATTGGGCGCGCGGCAATTAACTGCCGCAGATGCGCCACCCCCCCAAGACATCCTGGTCGTCGACGCCCTCCTGTCCGCGAGAATGCGACGCGCGACCTCCCTAAACTGGCGGCGCCGACGAACGCCGATGACAGCTGCCGCGCCCCCGCCTCCGCGGAACGCGGAAAGCTGGCCCCGATCGCAGGGGGCCGCAGCCCATGCAGCAACGCAACCACATCACCCCCATGCCCACGACACCCCTGAAAGCAAACCACGCCACACCCCGCACAAAGTCCTAAAGCATAGTTGCACTTCCTAGAGCGCATCGAATTGCCCCCGCAGATCCACCCGACTAGCCCACCGGCGTTCCAAGCGCAAGCCGTCGCAGAGAAGGGGCGCCTGGGGCCTCAGGAAAACCTCTAGGCGCCCCAGTATAGCCTTAAATCCAACATGGTAAAAGCTAAGCTCACTGTCGGCAATAGTTGGGAGATCACTGGAGTGACCACCAACAAAATCGGTACTGCGGTGGAAGGGGAAGTCCCTCAGCAGTCACTCGCAACTGAGACGCGCAGGAATCGGGAACTTCGACAGCCTTCAGCCGCCGCCCCAAGGCCCGGGCGATCAACGTGCTGCCATCGCAGCGCCGCGCCTGCTCAAAGGGGGCCCTCAGGCGCCGCCCGCACCGCGGGCAACGCACTCTGAACTCCGCAGTTCACGAAGGAAGTCTCCCCAATGGAATGCTCGATCACGTAACCGTCCAATCCCAGCCGCACTAACGTTTGCGGGCACTCGGGGTTGACCAACGCAAAGACCGACCCTCCGATACCATTCGAGCCAACTTCGAAGAGGCCAGCCATGGTTTCCGCGATGGTTTTCCTCACTTTACCCTATCACATGAGACAACTTCCTACCATGCTGACTGATGTCACGCTTCAATCGCAACGCGTAACTCACACCCTGCGCAATCGGATTCGGGAACCTCACTTCTCCCAGTGATTTGAACATGTGAAAGAAACCAATGCACCTCACCACCGTTGGGAACTCGGATATGGCCTTCCGCGCCAGATCGAAGGCTTTTACGGTGATGCTAGCACGGTCCTTCTCAAGCACACACCGATCTCTCACCGTTTCCGCTGCCCTCCGTAACGTGCTCCTGCATCGGGCTGGTTTCGCTAGGACCTCCACGCCGACCACTCTTAGCATCCGAGATCTGCTGTACCTTCCGATCGATCGCACCAATCGTACCTTGACAGCGCTTGGCATAGCAGCGGCATCGGTCATCTGTCCATAGCAACGCTTGCAGCATTCTGAACAGCAAAATCGACAATCCCCTGGTGCGTTTGCGCCAAACCCCTGCCCTCGCATGAAGTACTTGAATACTGCTGTCCTGACTGTCGATATTCGCGCTCATGGCACCGAACTGCGACACCATGCTGGCCTCCTTACCGTCGTGCTTAGGAGCGTGCGTGCTGATGTCGGAGATGAGAACTGCCATCCAAACGAGGGTTTGGGAGGGCGCGCGTACATCACGGTCACTGTGGCTGCGGGAACCTGTACCACCGGAGGAAGCATAGAGCGGCGGCGAATCCGAGGAGTCTCTGTTGCGGCGCCTCGGCCTAGAGGGGCTGCGACTGGAAACCTGCTCAACTCGTGGCCAGTTGAAATCAACATCAAAAAGGCCAGGCGGGCGAGGCTGTTGCCTTCCTGCCCACCCAGCCAGGCTGTCCTGGACAGCTGCCTCGAGAAATGTATCGCTTGAGCCAAAATGGCTTGATCCCACATGGCTACGGACCGCCAGTTGGGGGGCTTCTTGGGGGCCCGAAGAAAACCCTAGCGGCCCCCAGGAGGGACCCAAGACAGCCACAAGATGGTTTCAAAAGAGGTCACAAATAACCCCTGGTCCAACTCCACAACGTGGAGTTCGAAACGGTAACTTCAAGTGCCCCTTTGGGGGCCGCTCGGAGCTTCCAAGACGGCCCCGGAGAGCCCCTGGAGGGCCCCAAGAGAGCCACAAGGGGGTTCAAAGAGGGGTTGCGGGTGAGCCTTTGGTCCAACTCCACGGCGTGGAGTTCGAAGCGATCACTTTGAGTGCCCTCTGGGAAGCCTCTTGGGGCCCCTACGACGGCCCCAGAGGGGCCCCATGAAAGCCCTCTCCAGGACGCGAGAGGGTTCCGAAAGGGTTCTTTTAATCACCCCTTCGAATATGATCCCATACAAGGTGCCCTGCTTCGCTCATGCACGACGGGCCGTTTTTGCTACAATCCCCCCTCATGCACGATGGGACCGCTGTTGCTGCACGTCCGCCTCCCCTCACGTACGAGGGCGGTGCTTTCGCTTCAGCGCCCTGTCACGCACGAGGGAACGTCATTGCGATACTCCCCCTCATGCATACAAGGCAATGTTGCTAAAACTCCCATTTATGTACGAAGGAAGCGTTGTTGCTGTAATCTCACCCAACGTACGAATAGCTGCTGTTGCTATCCTGCTCATTAACCAGGACGGTGTTTGCTTCAATCTAGAACCCCGTGCACGAGGACACGTCTTCTCTCCTACAATCCCACTCATGTGCAAAGAGCAGGTTTGCTACAATCTCCCTCGTGACAGAGAGGGCGAACTCCACACACACACACACACACACACACACACACACACACACACACACACACACACACACACACACACACACCCTCATGTACTAACGAGGGTCTACTTGTCCTGCAATCCCCGCACCGCGAGAGAGAAGCTATGTTTGCTGCAGGCCCCTCACGACCAAGAGACATTTTTGCCACAATCCTCCCTGATGCGCGGCGGACAATTTGTGTTACAACCTCCCCCCACCATGCACGAGAGAACGCTTTCGCTCGAGTCCTCCCTCGTGTGCGGGGAACCGTTCAGTTGAACATTCCCCCTCGTGCGCGAAGTACGATTTTTGTTACACGCCCCGCGTGCACCGGGGACCGTTTTTGCTACAACTCCCGCTCACGCACGAGAGGCAGTTTTTGCTACCATCCCTCCTCTGCACGCACGAGGGACAGCGATTGCTACAGTGACGCCCGCGCACGAGGGGCAGTCTTTTCCACCCCCATCCTGTAGTCCAAATCACACCCGAGCGAAGCGTGTGAAGACATCGCGATGTCTCGGAACCCCTTGGGCCACCCTTGGAGGCCTTCCCGAGGCCCCCGAGAACCCTCCAGAGAGGTCCCAAGAGGGCCTCAAGAGAGCCCCGGGAGTTGCCACTTTCACGGCCGCTGGAAGTGACAACTCGAAGGTGCCTCCCGTGGCCCTCTCAAGCCTTCTCGGGGCCCTCCGGAAGCTCTCCCGAGGTCCCGAGGAGGCCCTGGGACTGCCCCGAAAAGCACCCAGAGGGCTTCAAGAGGGCCCCAAGAAGGCCTCACGAGGGCCTAGAACAGGCCCCGCCTAGATGCTCTCGGCACTGCGTTTCGGATGGCTTCCTAGAAATCGAGGGAGGGCTCTCTAGACCTTCTCTCGGGCCTTCATGGAACTCTCCAAAGGCCCTCCGAAAGGTCCCGAGGAAGCACGGGGAGGCATCCAAAAAGCCCCAAGAAGGCCCCAAGAGGGCCCCAAGAAGACCCCAAGACGGTCCCTCCTAGCAGCTCCCAGCATTGCTTTTCGGAGAGCTTTCTGGGAGCATATGGAAGGGGGCCTCTTAGGTTCTCTCGAGCCTCTTTGGAACTCTCCCAAAGCTTTCCAAGGGGTCCGAAGAAGCCCTGCGAGGGCCCAGACAGAAATCCGAGCGCAACAGCTGACTCGTCAATGCCTGCCTCGTGCGTGATCGCCTCCCGATTGATTTGGAGGCGCGGCGCAAACTGCCAGCGTGATCTGCGCAGGCCAGCTGCCATGGCGCTCAGCATTGCTCAAGAGTCGCCCGATTTCCTGACGCCCTTCTTCTGGCTGCCCCCTGATGTTGACGGGGGGGGCGACGGAAAGTCGGATTAATCCAGGAGAGCTCGATCCCGGCAAATGAAAACAACCGCACGCCAACCGCGCGCGTTGAACCGTCGAGAACCAACAGAAGAAGGCGCCGAAGTCCCTCCATCAAACCATCGCGCGACGGCGTCGATTTGCACCACCCAGGATCCCACTGCTTCCTCTTAGGTTTCCACGACGCGGGCCAAATCCGCACGACTGTCAGACTGCGCGGTGGGCGCGAGACTTAGAGGACATCTGGAGCATTGCCTTTCACGCGGAAGTGCGCTGCCCCACGGCGCGACTTCCAGAAGGCCACAGGTGGCTCCGGCCGCGGGGCCAAATCCCTCGGGCCAGCTTCTGCAAATCCGGAGGGGGGCCCGAATCCCCCGGTCGCGCCTCCATGGCCTGCTAAGCCTTGCCGCGACTGGTGTCGCGCAAAGCCTGCTGGCTCGGGTTTTGTAAACGACGCAACTAGAGAAGGCGCGCCCACAGCCGTGGCCGCGGCAGCCCCGGCACCTTGATCTGCGCCGACATCGGGGGTGAAAAGGCTTGCTAGACAGTTGGCTGTCCCGCTTCCCCATCTCCCCCTCTCCAAAGGTTAACAAAACACCCGTTCGAGGGGTGGGTGGGGCTTGTGGGGGTGGAGGTGGGCGGACGAGCTCCTCAACGCGCTTTGGGGGCTCTCTGGAGCATCCACGGAGCCTCACTCGACAGCTCAGCCCTCAGAAATTCCAAGGCGCAAGAGCTTCTGCTCCAGCCAAACCCACTCATGGACATCCTGCCGCGACTGTCAAAACCACCAAGGAAATACTGCCGCGACCATGTGGCGTGATCGAATGGGAGGGGCATGAATGCGTGCGTGGCTGAGGTCTCTGGCGCTGCGGCGAAGCACCAACCCCCACCCCCGAATAGGAAGACGCCGACTCTGCGCCTGAATCAGGCTTGGCGAATCCGAAGCCAGGTGCAATGAATCTTGCAAGCGTACTGTCAACGCCCTTACGTCGGAGCAGGAAGAAAGGAGGATTTCCCCATGCTCCGACGATCCGGCGTGTGACTCTGCACGGGAGCTCGCTCAAGCTTCGCTCTGCAAGGGGGGGGTCGCCATTTCCAACGCCATTCAGTGCTCGGGGCCCGGGAGGTTCGCTGCTCGGGAGCCGTAGACAAGGGGGGGGGGAACCCCATTCCCGACGCCATTCAGTGCTCGGGACCCGGGGGGGGGTTCGCTGCTCGGGAGCCAGGGGGAACAATTCCGACGCCATTCAGTGCTTGGGACCCGGAGGGGGAGGTTCGGTGCTCGGGAGCTGCGGACGAGGTACAGAGGGGGCAGGGGGGGACGCCGTTCCCGACGCCATTCAGTGCTCGGGACCCGGGAGGGGTGTTCGCGGCTCGAGAACCGTGGACAAAGGGGGGGGGCGCCGGGGGCAGTGGTTCGCTGCTCGGGAGCCGTGGACAGGGGAGGGGGAAGGGGGGACACCATCCCTGACGCCATTCAGTGATCGGCGCCTGGGGCGGTGGTTCGCTGCTCGGGAGCCGTGGACAGGGGAAGGGGAACGCCATTTCCGACGCCATCTAATGCTCGCGATCCGGGGGAGGGGTTCGCTGCTCGGGAGCCGTGGACAATGGGGGGGGGGGGGCGCCATTTCCAACGCCATTCAGTGCTCGGGACCCTGGAAGGGGTCGCTGCTCGGAAGCCGTGGACAGGGGGTAGAGGAGGGGGACGCCAGGTCCGACGCCATTCAGTGCTCGGGACCCGGGAGGGGTGTTCGCGGCTCGAGAACCGTGGACAAAGGGGGGGGCGCCATTTCCGACGCCATTCAATGCTCGGGACCAAGGGGAAGGTTCGCTGCTCGGGAACCGTGGACAAGGAGGGGAAGAGGTGACACCATTCATGACCCCATTCAGTGATCGGCGCCTGGGGCGGTGGTTCGCTGCTCGGGAGCCGTGAACAGGGGAGGGGGAACGCCATTTCCGACGCCATCTAGTGCTCGCGATCCGGGGGAGGGGTTCGCTGCTCGGGAGCCGTGGACAAGGGGGGGGGAAGGGGGGACACCATTCCTGACGCCATTCAGTGATCGGCGCCTGGGGCGGTGGTTCGCTGCTCGGGAGCCGTGGACAGGGGAGGGGGAACGCCATTTCCGACGCCATCTAGTGCTCGCGATCCGGGGGAGGGGTTCGCTGCTCGGGAGCCGTGGACAAGGGGGGGGGACGCCATTTCCAACGCCATTCAGTGCTCGGGACCCAGGGGGGGTCGCTGCTCGGGAGCCGTGGACAGGGGGGGGGGGGGGGACGCCATCCCCGACGCAATCCAGTGCTCGGGACCAGGGGGGGCGTCGCTGCTCGGGAGCCGCGGACAGGGGGGGGGGGTCTGAATCCCACGGAGCCTCAGGAGGTTCGTGTCCAAAACGGCGGTAACCTCCAGTTCCTCCAAACTTGATTCCCCGTAGATTGTCCACACACACACACACAATCAACACAACGATGAAAGCACTCTCTGCTCTCTGATGAGCGCGCCACTGCCTGCGAACTCGCAGGCCCGTATGAGAAAGGAATCCCGCCCACCCACGCCTGAGCAGGGGCGGCGGCAGCTCACGGCAATGATAACAGCAGCAGCGAGCAAGAGTTTTACCAAGCGTGCTGAGCTCACTGATACACAACATGTGATGACCCTATCGCATTCAGACAGGGGGGAACGAAGTTGCCGTGAGCCTCGGGCCCCGACGGCCTGAGCAGGAAACGGTGTCATTCACGTCCGCTCCTTCAGGATGCGGGTTGACAGTCGCACCTTTCGGAGCTGGTCCCTCTGTCGGCTGATATCCGAGGAGCTGTTGGCGCAGCTGGCGCATCCTCTCGGTGACCTCCTTCGCCGACTGGGCGTCGCCCGGCTTCGCGGGCTCGAAGATGCCCTTGCCCAAGGCGGCGCGCTTCCTCGCGCTCGCGCAGCGCTCGTCGCACACCAGGCGCCACTTCTGCTTCTCGAGAAACAGGTTCAGCACTCCGAACGCCTGCCAATTCCCCTGAGTGAGCTCATCTGCAATCTGCGCGCGAGAATGCACCCACCTGACGACCGCGTTCCCTCGTCGAGCGCATTCCGAAGCGCCAGAGCCTCAATGGCCGCCCGACGCTCCTCTAGGCCCAGCCCTGCCGATTGGGGCCGCGCCACCCCGTCGTAGAACGGCCTGCAGTCCGTCACAAGCACGGCCGGGATGACCTCCAGCAGGGATGGTCGCTCCCGCGCTGGCGAGCGATTGTATAACAGCTCTGACAGGACCATGCGGACCATAGACTGTTCCCCCTCAGCACCTCCAGCTTCTTTGACTTCAGCTGCCAGGCTCGAGCGCGCTACGCGCCTGAGCTTCTTTGAACCCCAATCAAGCACGGTGAACTTCGACTTCTCGCCCTCGAGGGCACGCGTTGTAGCTATCGCCGTCAAGCGTCCGCCCTGTGAACGTCCGCCCGGTCGACTGGCCCAGGTGGCGTCGCGCCAGGTGAACGCTGCCAAGTTGTTCAGGTCGTGTCTCTAGATCTGGAGGCCCATGTGCTGGTGTTGCTCGATGATATTCACAATGTTGTTGGCCGCATTGAACAGGTTGCGCGTGTCCTTCCTGGGATATTGGACTGGAGCTCGGCCACCCACGACAACAGGAATGGCATGGCATTGACCCCGAGCCAGTAGACTTCGCCACGGAACGCTCAAATGAGGGTCTGGTCGCTGTCGTGAAGGGTGTCCGTCGAACGATGACGTCCTCCATCAGCTGGCTGCGCTTCTCGAATTTTGTCGGCATAGGTCCGCTGGTGAAGGGGGGGCCCTTGCTCGTTCTCCTCGATGATGACTCCGCACTGTTCGAGGCTCCTGACGTTGTTGTCGCTCATATCTTCCCAGGTGCCCCACTTGTAGAGCTGGCGGATCTACTCGACAGTGTCGGTCCACAGGCTGCGTCCGCTGTCACCAGCAAGGATGAAGTCGTCAACGCGGGCCATGGCCATTCCAACGAGCCGCAACGTCTTCGGACAGCGCACTTGCCACAGGCATGGTTCCAACACGCAGGCCTGGGGCCCCAGCTTAGCGAAGTCGTCCTTGACGGTTACCCAGTGTCGGGGGGCTTCGCCGATACCATATCCTGGCTTGATGTTTTGGAGGACCTCACCCTCCTTGACCTTAAACGCACGCCGGAGCGCGGCGTCTGGCTCGATGAAGAGATCCTTCTTCAGCTTTTTCGCCTGCAAGAACGCTGAGGTGACGTCCCCCTTGATTAGCTTCCAGTGGTTCGCAGCGGCCACGGTCAACGTGATGTCGCGGGCCCTGCGCGAGGCTGCAAGGCTCGCCGTCGGCCCCATACCGAGGCCCTTCGTCTTTAGCCCAGCAGGACAAGCCGCGCCTTGGCCTTGCCGTCGGCCTTCCGCGTGAACAACCACCGTGCTTGGATCACGTCCGCGACGTCCTTCACTCGGCCTGTTGGTGCTGGTCGTAGTCCTTGGTGCTGCTGCCAATTGCTGACCTCCTTTTCGATCGCCACCTCGAACTCCTTCCGTTCGTCGGCAATCATCTTGGACCAGGTCATCTCCACCTTGCCCTTCCGGCGCTGGTTGGCGAGATAGCAGCGCACCAGGTTCGGAACCGAGCTCGTCTCGATAATCTGCTCGCCATTCTCGTCGCAAAGGTGCTCGAAGTAGACCGTTTGGAGCTCGTCGCTGCCGAGAATGATGTCCAACCTGTCCTGGTACAGGTTCACGAAGAGGTTTTCGTCGTCCTCGGTGCCATTGGCCTTCTGGCTCTTTTCGGGCGGCAGGTAGAAGACGATCTCCGGACCGCGGTGTGTCATGCGGTAGCGAGGCCGCGAGGCCGAGGTCGACGTTCTGGACGAGGAGGATCCACTTGGCCTCGCTGGTGGCATCGAAGAGGCTCGTGGCGCTGGCCCCACGGGGTCGGAAGCGCTTTGATGAGGAGCAGGTGGTTCCACAGCTGCAGCTGGTGCAACAGCTTCTTGAGGTGGTTCGGCATCAGGCTGTAGAGCTGGTTCGGCCTCGGGCTGCGCCAGGCACCTCTGTGACGTTGCCTGGGAGGGGCCTTCTGCTTCAGTGGGCGCGTTGTCCTCCTCCATGGCTATGACCTGCGACGGTTCTTCAGATTCTCCTGGCACAAGATCTCCCGTAGTCCAGGCCGTTGTCCAGGCCGCTGTTGTTCGAGCAGGTCTTCGAAAGGTTCCCATCTTGGCTGTCTCCAAGATCTTGGTCATGGTATTCCCAAGGTTGGCCTTCATGTTCAACTCCGTGATCATATTCTCAGCTTCTGAGGCAGCGCGTAGTTGTTCGGGGGCACATCGGACGAGCGCGTTCCCATGCGAGATCCACACCGCGGATGTCACCCGTGCCCGTCCTTCGACGCGCCGTTTCTCCTGCGCGCGTACACGGGCTGGTCCGCACCATCCTCCCTTCTTCCCAGGTCGGCTCTCACGTCCTTTGCCGTCTCGCCAGAAGTAGACCACGTCGCCAGGGTTACGCAACTGATCAGCCCGATTCCGAGCGTTTTCGGCATGTCGTCGTCGTTCAGCGTACTCGCACTCCAAGTAGCTCTGGCGGGCGACGAGCAGACGTTGCTCCTGAGCCCCACCTGAGTCCTCGTCGATGATCGCGAAGGGGTTGTTGGAGGCTGGCATCCCCGACACGCCCAGGACGTGTTCGAAGGGGGAGTGGTTCCCGACCTTGTCCATGGAGTTGATGGCACTGACTGCCCAGGAGACCAGGTCGTCGACAGAACATTCGGGGTCGCGGGTCGCCATCTTCGCATTGAAACGCGTGACAAGCTGGACCCTCAGCTCGACCTTGCCCATCAGCCAGTGAACTTCGCCAGGCGCGATCCACATCTCGATGCCGCTGTTGGACGTCCACTTCGCCGCGGCCTGCGAGCAGCGGCAGCCTTCCGAATCCATTCTCAGGAGACAAGGCCGGCGGCAATGCGTACACCAAGACTCCCAGATATCAATCGCCTCCTCGGCCGTGCGGTTGCAGCTCTGGTCGCCCTTTTTCCCGTGATACGTCACGCTGGTCAGTTCTGACCCTTCCTCCACGTTGAGAGTCATGAAGCGGGAACTCTGGTCTGGAGCGAGCCGCTCAAGGCCATCAGTAGCTAATGCTTCCAGCGCCCCCGGGATTTCCACGCCCGAGGCCACCCGGAACGTCTTGGGGGGCTCCCCGACGCGGCAACCATGAAATTGAAATTGTAGAGACAACCTGAGGACCTGGGCCGGCGCACCGTAGGCCTTGAGGATCTTGTAGAGCGCCTTGTCGCTTGGATGGCCGAGATTGCGACGTAGCCGAGACAGACGCTGCTCGATCTCGAGCGCCTCCTTCCTCGGAAGGTCGCTGTCGAACCCCGTGCCCGTGAGCGTCGCGTCTGCGTTCTCCATCTCGACGTCTTCAAGATCCGCATGATCGCCCTCTGCCTCCTGCATCGCGTCGTCCTCTTCCGGGATCTGCTCGAGGCTGGCGAAGATCTCCATGCCGCACTTCACGCTGTCGTCCTTCTCCAGGATGTGCTTGGCCCAGGCCTTACAGAGTGCCGGCGGATAGTAGGCCGTCTGCGCTACCACGGGGCCATCTTCGATGGCGCGGTGGAGATGATTGTCAGCCCGCCCTGGTCGCATGGAGCAGCGACGGCCTCGTTTGCCCGCAAACTCTGGATCAGTAGAGCAGACCCGCCAACCCTTCTTCATGAGTAGTCCTGATCGAACATCTCGAAGTCCGCAAGCGCACCCGTGAATGATCGTCTCGTGCATTTCTGATCGCATCTTTCGTAGTGATGGTGACTTCGTCCAGCTTCGGCTGTTCTAGGGTTGTTCCAGGTCGACGTGGCAGTCCAGTATCTTCTCGGCTCCCTCGTAGAGCAAGAGGCAGTTCCGCTGAATCCAGCGAGCCTGGCGGACCTGATTCAGTAGCTGTCTTTTCTGGTCCTCGGTCTTCTGGTTGAGGTTCTGAATCGGACTGTCTGCCGCGCACGGCGGGCGGAGTACCGCGCGTCTCGGCCTAGTCCGTCGCAAGAGATGCACTGCTCGTCGAGGTCCGTTTGCCGTCGCCGCGTCGCAGCCGTTGAAGAGCCCACAGCGAACCGCAAGGCCCCCTAGCGAGAGCACCGCTTGTCCCAGAGTCGACGTCTCCGGGCAGCAGACCTCCATCATATCCGCGCGCTTGGTCTTCGTCAGCTCGAGCATGTCCGTCGCCGCGCTCTGGCATATTTCCTCGTCGACATTCTCCTTCGCCGGAACTTTTGGAGGTCAGCTCTGCCCAGGCACCTCAGCGCGATCTCTTCTTCAGGGCCTCTGGCAGTTCGGAGTCGTCCAGCATCGGGTCTGCTGCGGCCGGGAGAAACCCGCAGGGCCCCTCTGGGTCCGTCTTGGCTAGCTTCGCCCCAAGACGTCTCCACCGCATAGCCGCGACCTGGCTCCTGATGTCCCCATCTGGTGGGCCCGAGGCGTCGTTCACCCTGAGGCACTGGTGGCTCCCCCCTCCTGAACAGCTGCATCCCCGCTCGGCCCGATCGAGTGCCCCGCAGCATGAACGCCTCGATCTCGGCGGGACCAACTGCGCTGGAGTAGGGGGCGGCGGCGCGACGGCCGCGGTTGGGATCTGCATTGGCGGTGGAATACTGGCCACCACAGTCGCCGTCGCTGGCGACAGCGGGGGCCCGCAGACGGGCACCAGTCGTAGGCAGTAGCGACTCTTCCCCCACGCAGCTGCATCCGCGCTCCGTCCCCCCCTTTCGCCACAACACGAACACTTCCCCCCTGGGTCGTGCGTTGAGGCTGGTGTCGCAAGGCCGTTGACGGGAGGTGCCTTAGGGGGGGCTGGTGATGCCGTCGGCGTCGTAAATGCTGGGGTCGGCGTAATCCTGCTGTGGTCGCTGGCACAGCCGTTGCAGAGGCGCGCGTTCGTGGGCGCGCCCACTCTGGCCGCGCAGCAGGTGGCGGCGGCCGCCCCGACGAGGGCGCTGAAGAAGAGCCGGTGCATGACATCAACCGATGAAGGGTGGCAAGGGCTCGGACGTGTAGGATGTGGAGCCGCTGCTGAACGGCAATCCACACAGGTGGGGGGCACAACATTATTGGGCCATCTGTGGCTGAGGTTCCATTCTAGGTTTCTCTTGTTCCCTTCTTGGGTTTTGAGGTACTGCCGGGGTCGTTCTGGGGCTCCATTCTGGGCTTGTCGTAAGAGGTCCTCTACTGCTGGTCCCAAGAGTTCCCGAAGGTCTCGAAGGCTTCCAACTTTCTGAACTGCACGAGGACACCGTTTTTGTCGGCGTCGCTCGGCTCTCGGTCGGCGTCGAAGTCAACCCCGCGCGGCTCGCCGACGACCTCGCCATCGCCCCTGTTCGGCTCGGTGTCGAGAAAACGGTGTTCTCGACAATCGGCTCGCTGACGACGATGTCTCGGTGGCCGACGGAACCTTCTCAAGGAGTTCTCTGGTCTGAGGGTATCTGGAGGCTTCTGGTACATGGTGTTTGGGCCCCCCCGATGATACGGTTGACGATGGAGACGATCTCTCGCTCGCCGCCACCACCAGGGGGCGCTGTCCCTCGCGCGCGGCAAGACAGCCCGTGCAGCCCCGTTGTGCGCGTTGAGTCTCTCGCCTTGGTGGGTCGCCGTCAGCTTGTTCTTGTTCGGGCAGCCCCTCGCCCGGCGTCCGAACTGCCTGCGCAAGGTACACTTCATCTTGGCCATGTCACGGCCCGTCTCGGCGCGCACCTGTCGGCCCGATTGTCCACGTCCGCGCCCCTTGCCGGCTGGGCGGGGGCGGCCTTCCAAGCGGGGCCGCGGCGGGGGTGGCCCCCGCTGGTCCGCCAGCTCGTTCGTGGGCACCACCACCGGGTAGAAACCCCGAGCCACGCGCACCTGTCGCAGTAGATGTCGTGCATCTTTGAAACTCCGTCCACCTTGTCGGAATTGGGCGTACACCTCGTTGTCCCAGTCCTGGTCAGCAGTGTCCTCGTCCTCCTCGCAATCCTCGACGTCTGTGAGATGGACCAGCTGCTCGACCATCTCGTGCAGTTCCTCTGTGTCCCCACCAGTCTCGTCCTCGTCCTCGTTGGCGCCGTTATTGAACATGGCCTTCTCGCGCATCGTCTTGCCGTCTAGCCCGGCCAGGGCCTCTGCCGGGAAGCGCGTCAGAAGGGCCCTGTAGGTCTTCGCAAAATCGTAGTCTCCTCCTGCCGTCGCCGTCACTTCTCCTCGGAGAACTGGAGACAGGCGCGACCTCCGCAGGAACTACCATGTTCTGAAAGGATTTGCGATCACTTCGTGCACGTCCCCATCGATGGTCTGCAACTGGGTCAGCAGCTCGCGCTCTTTCTTCTCGAATCGCGCCGCCCAATCCTGGAAAGTCTTTCCAACGTTCCTCGAGATCTTCAGGAAAGAACTCCTCTGCCAGCAAGCCCGTATCATTCAAGCTCGTATAGTCTAGCTTGTCCAGCACATAGTCGAACACAGTGTCCCAGCCAGTGAGTCGCCCTTTCTCGTCAACCACGTCCACCTGGTCGATCTTGGGGCAGCTCCCCACGGCATTTCGCACGCGTGGCCCCAATGCCCGGACCAGCTGTGGCCCACAGACGTAGCGGTCGGTCCCGCGCGCGCTCTTCACGAATGTGGACACCTCGAAGCGGTAGTTGGACAGCTTGTCGACCTCCCCGTTCCACGTCGGCACCTCCACTCTGGAAGTAGTAGAGGCTGTGCCGCTCGACGCCATGGCGGCGAGACTGGTGGGAGCCCGTGGCGGAAACCACAGGCTCCGTTACCAATCTGAACCCCACGGAGCCTCAGGAGGCTCGTGTCCAAAATGGCGGTAACCTCCAGCTCCTCCAAACTTGATTCCCCGTAGATTGTCCACACACAGTCAACACAATGATGAGAGCAGCCTCTGCTCCCTGATGAATATTTCCTGGCGCGTCCCCTGAGCGCGCCACTGCCTGCGAACTCGCAGGCCCGTCTGAGAAAGGAATCCCGCCCACCCACGCCTGAGCCAGGGTGGCGGCAGCACACGGCAATGAAAACAACAGCAGCGAGCAAGAGATACACCAACGTGCTGAGCTCACTGCTGCACAACATGTGACCCTATCGCATTCAGAGAGGGGGAGGCCAGTTCCGACGCCGTTCAGTGCTCGGAACCCGGGGGGGGGCTCGCTGCTCGGGAGCCGTGGACAAGAAAGGGATGGAAGGGATGCTATTTCCGACGCCATTCAGTGCCCGGGACCCGGGGAGGGGGAGTTCGCTGCTCGGGAGCCGTGGGCAGGGGGAGGGGACGACATGTCCGACGCCGTTCAGTGCTCGGGACCTGGGGGGGTTCGCTGCTCGTGAGCTGTGGACAAGGAAAGAGGGGGGGGACGCCATTTCCGACGCCAGTCTGTGTTCGGGAGCTGGCATAAGGGGTTCGGTCTGTTTGCAGGGGGGGGAAATCCCGACGCCATTCAGTGCTCGGGAGCCGAGTGGTGCGTTCGCTCGGGAGACGTGGACAAGGGAAGGGAGGCGGGGGGCGCGCCGTTCCCGACGCCATTCGCGACGCCATTCAATGCTCCGCCGACGGCATTCAGTGCTCGGGAGCTTGGGGGGGGGTCGCTCTGCAAGGGAGCGGGGGGGGCCATACCCGACGCCATTCCCGACGCCAGTCAGTGTTCGGGAGCCGTGGGCTTGAGCGCTCTGCGGGGGGCCGGGAGAGGGGGGGGGGGCGCAATTCCCGACGCCATTCAGTGCTCGGCAACGGGAAGGGCGTTTCTCTGCAGGGGAGAGGAGGGGGCTCGCCATTCCCAACGCCACTCCGCGCTGAAGAACGGGAGGGGAAGGGGGGGTCGCTCTGCAGAAGGAAGGGGGAGGGGGGGACGCCATTCTCGCCGCCATGCGCTGCAGGGCAGAGGCTCCGAAACGCCCAAAACAAGCCCGCAAGATAATCCAGAACGCCCTCAAGAGGCCCGAGTCAAGGCCCAAGAAGTCCCAACGCGAGCCCCAAGACGCTTCCCAAGGTCCCTTGCTGAATCCCTGAGCCTCAGTCCTCAAGCCAATGGATCCTTCATGGGATCGGGCCCAAAACTTTCAAATCTCTCGGGCCTCTCCGCGCGCCATCTGGGGCCCCCCGGAACACCCCCACATAACTTTGCCCAGCCGGCCCAAGACGGGCCAACAGGGCCCGAAGTGGCCTTCAGAACAACGCACAATGACTGAAAGATCGGTCCGAGACGCCCAAGATAACCCGAGTACGGCTCGAGAAATGTTCGACTCCCCACGAACCCCACGACCTCCCCAAGAAAGCCCCGATAGGCATGATTCCTTCACGTTTCTTAACTGTTCAGTGTGTGTGTGTGTGCGTGTGTGCGTGTGCGTGCGTGCGTGCGTGCGTGCGTGTGTGCGCGCGCGCACGTGCGTGCGTGTCTGTCTGTCTGTCTGTCTGTCTGTCTGTCTGTCTGTCTGTCTGTCTGTCTGTCTGTCTGTCTGTCGGTCTGTCTGTCTGTCTGTCTCTGTCTGTCTGTCTGTCTGTCTGTCTGTCTGTCTGTCTGTCTGTCTGTGCGTGCGTGCGTGCGTGCGTGCGTGCGTGCAGGCGTGCGTGCGTGCGTGCGTGCGTGCGTGCGTGCGTGCGCGCGTGCGCGCGTGCGCGCGTGCGCGCGTGCGCGCGTGCGTGCGTGCGTGCGCGTGCGTGCGTGCGTGCGTGCGTGCGCGTGCGTGCGTAACCGTGGGTGGTGGGTGTGGGTGTGGGTGTGGGTGTGGGTGTGGGTGTGGGTGTGGGTGTGGGTGTGGGTGTGGGTGTGGGTGTGGGTGTGGGTGTGGGTGTGGGTGTGGGTGTGTGTGTGGAGGGGGGTAAGGGGTTCTTTCCTTTCACGCTCCCGACGTTCTCTGCTCTCACTTTGACGTCCTCCCGTCCGCATCACTCGTCGACGGCAACAGCCGCAGCGACAGCGACAATTACGATGGTAACGCAGCACAGGATCACACGGACCAGTGACCACGCTGCGGACGGCAAGAGAGCTTCGAATGCGTGAAGGAGGCCCGGCGAAGAAACAATCAACAAGGTTGGGAGAGAAAAGACGATGGGTGGATCAGGCAACAGGGCATGGAAGACTCCTGACACCCAGCGGCTCGATTTCGGAACGTGGGCCACCAGACCTTTTGACCGCTTCCCCAGGGTCGTCATCACCAGCTTCATGCTTCTCACCATGGCCATTACCATGATAAACATCATCATACCCATGACATTCATCAATCTTATTATGAACATCGCCATCACCATCATCATCATCATCATCATCATCATCATCATCATCATCATCATCATCATCAGCATCAGCATCATCATCATCATCATCATCATCATCATCATCATCATCATCATCATCCTCATCCTCATAATCATCCTCATCCTCATCCGTATCATCATCCCCCTCCTCCTCCTCCTCATCATCACCATCACCATCACCATCATCATCATCATCATCATCATCATCATCATCATCATCCTCATCATCATCATCATCATCATCATCAATCATCAGTATCAGCATCAGCATCAGCATCAGTATCACCGTCAGCATCACCATCATCATCATCATCATCATCAGCAGCATCAGCATCATCAGCATCAGCAACATCATCATCATCATCAACATCGTCATGATCATCATCATCATCATCATCATCATCGCCATCATCATCATCATCATCATCATCATCATCATCATCATCATCATCATCATCATCATCATCATCATCATCATCATCATCATCATCATCATCGGGAGCGCCCCGGATCGGCGGCTCTGGCTGGTGGCCAGCACAACAAACAAACCACTCACAAAAAACCGAGGTCGGAGCTCGAACCATTTAGATCGCTTCGGGCTCATTCGCACAGACCTCTCACACGACACGGGGTGCAGGAGGACAGGAGTCTGATCAACGCACAAGTCCACGGCAATCTGAAAGTCGCGACTACGGCGGGAAGATATCTCGTACGAGACATCCCCCGCAAATGATAGAGAACCAGAGAGCCACATAACCATACACTTCAGGACGCTCGCGAACGGCCTCTGAGACGCCATCACCTCTCCGCGACCCTGGGCGACCACTTTCCCCCCCCCCAGACACGCCTGGTTGTGGGGAGGGTCCGGCGCTGACAAAGTGTCCGCGGACGTCAAGAAGTCAATGCTCTGGATCTAAGCCAACTGTACGGATGCTCTCCAATACCCCATGCCAGTCAGGCCTGTTGCTGCCCTCCGACACAAATAACACTCATACTCATGAGGTGTGGTCTTCTGGAGATGCGTGGGCGTCAAAAACAACACCTCCAACTCCACTGAAATCTCCACAGAGGATATTAGCCAGCCCATCGGGCCAAAGGCGTGCTAAAATCTCTGGTTTGTGCCCTGTTGTTTGTGCTCCTGTCGCGCATGGAGCCAGGCCTCCAAGATGGCTCGAAGACAGCTTAAGAAGGAAAACAATTTGCATCTCGGACACTCAACCCCAAAACGACCCCAGGGACCGCCAGCAAGACCCCCAGAGACCACCAGGAGACCTCAAAAAGAACCCTCCAAGAGGCCCCATGAGGCTCCAAAGAAACTTCCCTAGGGGCTCCCAAGACGGCCCCAAGACAGGACACAAAGAGGGCCTCCCAGAGGCCTCCGAAAGGCATCCCTACAGAACCTCACATGCATCCAGGAGGACTCTGGCCCACAACCCAAGCACAGTGGTGGGATGGACCGAAGGCGCCAGGATTCCGGCCCACGATGATGCGCAATGAGCTGGCGGAATGAGCGCAGCGCTCGTAAGTAAAGTTAAGGGTTGTCCTCTTCGAGCGACCTGCCCTTCCTCCAGCGTGGCGATTGATTTACCATCGGCAGCGCTAAATGGTGCTCTCTTTGCTTGATGTGCTCCGCCGCTCAGCCCCCAGCCGACTTGTAAAATTCCAATACGTAACATAGTCCACTGCACCTGCACCCGGGCGAAATCCGTGGCCAACGTCCCACCATCACTGTTACCACCCACCTAATAGATAGTGTAAACGCATCAGACCATGGGAATGCAATTGCTTGACCGATGCTGCCATTCTGCGGGAACTTCAACCACCGTGGTGTTAACATAATGCTGTTACACCACCCTTCATGAGGATGGTCCACACATTACAACCATACAGAACCGAACTCAAACTTCTGATGGTGGGCCACAACTCTCTGGCTAAACAGGCCCATGTGTGTTAGATGTAAGATCCTGTAATGGGGGAAACTCAGGTCGGAGTGCCAAGCAAATGGCAAGAGCAATACAAGATGGGCCAAAATAATGTGAAACGATCCGCCGCCACACAATGTAATTACGGCGTGTGAGATTCCCGCATCATGGTCTGCAAAGATTGTGTGTGTTCACTTATCCGACCTAGGTACTTCTTCTACACACTCCTTCCCTAGAACCCTAGAAACCCTTCCTGGAATCCTCTACGCGGCCTGCTCATTCCGCAGGACCCAGAACGTGCGCTGTCCGCCACGTTGCCTCCAAATCAAACACGTTTTCGCACGGGAGACTTCCAATTGTCTCTGGACGCCGTCCAAGAAATCTCTGGAGCCCCCCTGAGCTGTCTTGCAAGCATAGTGGGGCCCTCTTAGGCTGATTTGGCCCGTTCTAGGGACCCTCTCGGGCCGCTCGAAAGCTTCTGAAGCCCTTTTCTAATCGTGTTGAGCCGAAAACTCGATGAAGCGAAACAAACATGCGAGAAACACATTGTATGTTGACGATGTTGGCGGTCACGGGCCTATTTGTCCCGGCAAGGGCCTGAGCACAGGGTTCTCTTTTAGTTGGCAAACTATCCCCGGTGCCACGTTCGAAGAGGGCCAGCGGATAAATTACTGAGGATGTCCCGAGCGAATCGCTGGTTTCCGAAATTCCAATCGGTAAAACAAATGGTGAAGTGAACAGTTTGGTTTGTTGCGGATGTCTCGTGCGAAGCGCTTGTTTTGCAGATTAGATCGGGGATATCACAAGCGAGCCTGTTGTTTTGTTCCTATAGATTACTCCCCTGCTGGGGACCAAAGTCCACAGGTTTTCTCAAGCGAAATGCTTGCTTTCACACGCCTAAGTCGCCCGGGCGGTATCTAACATGGTTGCCCCCAGAGGGACACACGTGCTTTCACGTGTCCATGTCAACCCAGAGGTATCTAAGGTGGTGGTCCCGAATTTGAACCACCCTTGTTCATCTAAAAACCATCGTGTGGGTTATCTAACATGATGGTCCCGAGCCGGAACCACTTTTTAAAAACATGTCCAGACCACACAGACACGGTTGCCACGAGCTGGAAACAAGTGGTCTTTTTTCATGTGTGCGGGCCACCCACGGTGGGGGAGTATCTATGGGCGCCCCCAAGATGTGGGCCCACAAGAGCCAGAACAAACCAATGCGTCGACGCTAAATGTGGAACAACTTGACAAAATTTCTTCGACAGGTGATTCTTCAGATTTCCCCAAGAGGGTATCTAACATAATGGTCCCGAGCTGGACCACGTGTCTTCACGTGTCCCGGCCTCCCACAGGGATAAATAACATGGTGCTCCCGGACTGGAACAAAATGCTTTCAGAGTGTTCAAACCACACAGGGGGGCATCGAACATAGTGGTCCACAGCTGGAACCACGTGCTTTTACGTGTGCTTTTCCGTCTCCAGGCCACCCAGGGCGGGGATTTCTAACATGGTGGCCTCGAGCGGGAACCATATGCTTTTACGTTTCCAAGACGCCCAGGGCGACATCTGACATCGTTGCCCCGAGCTGGAACCCTGTGGTTTCACATGTCCAGGCCACCAATAGGGATTTCTAGCATGGTGGCCTCGAGTGGAGCATCTAATGTGTTTCCCCCGGGCTGGAACCACGTGTTTTTACATGTGCGGACCACCCAAGGGCAGGTATCAAACATGTGGTCGTCTGGGCGCCCCCACAAGAGGGGGCCCACAACTCGGCACCACATGTCTAATGACCTGGCACGGGTTCTGCCGCTGGTGGTTTTCCAGATTTTCCCCTGGGGTATGGTGGTCCAGAGCTGGAACCACGTGAGTTCACGTGTCCAGGCCATCCAAGTGGATGTTCTTCATTCTGGTCCCGAGCTGGAACAACGCGTTTATACGTGTCCAGGCCACCCAAGGCGGTATCTAACATGGTGGTCCCACGCTGTAGCCATGTGTTTGAACGTGGGGTTCTAACATGGTAGTCTCGAGCTGGAACCACTTGTCTTTACGTGTCCAGGCCACCCAGGGCGATATTTGACATGGTTGCCCCGAGCTGGAACCACGTCTTTTTCACTTGTCCAAGCCAACAATGGGGGTATCTAAAGTGGTGGTCCCGAGCCGGAGCCGTGCTTATTATGTACGTGCCTGGACCACACAAGGGGGTGTCTAACATCATTGTCCCAGGCTGGAGCCCTGTGTTCCAACATGTCCAAGCCACCCACAACGGGCATCTAATATAGTGGTCCCGGGCTGGAACCGCGTGTTTTCACGTGTTCACGCCACCCAGGTGGTATCCAAAATTTGGCGGTTGCGAGTTGGAAACACGTTTTACACAGGAGGGTTTCGAACATGGTGGTCCCGAGATCAAACCTCGCGTACGTCCCCTGGCACGTCGCCTCGGACGCTCCCTGGCGCATCCCCCTTGCGCGTCGCGCGGCGCGTCCCCTGGCGCGTCCATTGGCACGTTCCGTGGCGCGTCCTTCTGGCACGTCGCACGTCCATTGGAACGTTCCGCAAGGCACGGCACGCACTCTACACGGTTCACAAGGTCTCGATTGCAATCAAGTCTGGGCGAGCAATGCGCCCAGGCAGCTCGAGCTTGAGGCCCAGCTCAGTTGCGTCATAGTTCAGATGCCAGGCAAAGCTTGATCCACGACACAACAAAACACAGAACTGTTCATATTCGCTTCTTTACGGTTCGTCCCGCTTCCGAGCGGATCCGGATCGTGAGCTCGAGCTGGTCGAGCGCCCCGCGCGTTCCGATTGCGGCCAGATCTGAGTTATGCGTTCGGGCAGCTCAAGCATAAGATCCAGATCAGCTCGATCGGGCTTATGACGCCAAAGACGACCTGATCCACAATACAAGCCATTCAACGCGGCATGGCGCGACTCAGTTCATCACAACACAGCACAGCCCCTGGCTCTGTACATCACCATCACTACCGTGAGCATTGCATCTGCCCGTCGCCCAAATTTGGTGTCTTGAACAA
>CAUYUJ010015061.1:744620-804620 GCA_963575745.1 Prorocentrum cordatum
GGTCGTTGTCGGGCCAGGAGGGACTGCGCGCCTCTTGCCCTCTCCTTTGCATTGCCCTTTGCCTTCTCCGAGTGCGTCGTGGGGAATCTCGATGCAACCTGCACTCCGCAGAGAAGGTCCACAGGTGGGGCGGGAGGACGATTCTCCTATGCCCCACCCAGCGCAGCAGTGCAGTGCATCAGTAGGGACGAAGCCAGCGTCAAGACAGGCAGAAGGGGGTCTGCTAGCAACGACAAACAGCCGAGGGCGGCCACAAAGGCCCAACATACACACACACACCACACACCATAGGGGCCGCCAGCTCCCGCTGTCTCGTGCTGCTGTTCCCTTTAATCGTAGTCATCATCTCATCATCTCATCCCCCTCCTCTACTTGCTCCTCCCGCACTCATCATCCCCTCCTCCTCCTCCTCCTCCTCCTCATCATCATCATCATCATCCTCATCATCATCCTCATCCTCCTCCTCATCATCATCATCATCATCATCATCATCAACATCATCATCATCATCATCATCAACATCAACATCAGCATAATCATCATCATCAGCATCAGCATCATCGTCATCATCAGCCTCAGCATCATCATCATCATCCTTTTCCTCCCTCTCATTCTCATCATCACCCTCCTCTTCCCGTCTTCATCATCCTCATCACTTGCCACTTCCTTCTCCGCCTCCAGCTCGTCATCCTGTCGATCCCATCATCCTTCCCCGCTTATCCTACTTACTCTTCCTCATCTGCATCCTTCTCATCCACAGTTTACAAACCTTTTTATAAGTCCTCCTGGACATCATCCTCATCATCTTGTCTGCAACTGGGGACCCCAATGATCCCCCCCTTATGAGTAGCTCTCCAAATTTAGCAGTGGCATGCGTGCCATGGCTCTTGCACTTGAAAGAGAGGGGAGGCGGAGAAGACGAGGAGGTGCTCCAAATAGCCTCCAAAATGACTCACGAGAGCTCGAGACGGTTGAAGGTGGGCCCCGTCATCCCTCCAAGAGGCCCCAAAAGGGCCACCAGGCTGAGCTGACTGTGGGGGCGGTGCCTGTGCCGTGCGCGCGTGCCAAAACATGGCTGGTGGGTGGATCAAAGGAAAAGGGCTGGCTGGAGGGGTCGGGGCGCGGTGCCAGGGCTGTGCGTGCGTGCCAAAATAAGTGGCCCTGGCAGGGAGGGGCCCGCCGGATGGGGGGGGCGAGGGAGAGCTGGGCTGGCTGGAGGGGGATGAGCGGTGCTGGCGCCGTGCGCCCAAAAGACTTCCTTCGGAAACTTCGGGGATCCTTCACCAACCTTGTTGACGAATCCTCAGAAAATCCTTCAGAAAACCTTCCGAGATCTTGCCGTAATCCTTGAAGAACCATGCGAGAATCCTCCAGTATGGGGAAACCATCAACAAACCATCGACCGCACATCGAGTATCGGTCGAACCTCGATCCTCGATCCGACGGCTCCCAGACCCTCTTTTCATTATCAGAGACTCCCCTCATCGTCTCGACGTGAGGCGCTGATATTGACACCATGGGGAAGGCTGAACTAAACTGGCCAGGAAGGCTGAGATTGAGCAGCGCAAAGCAATGCAAGACAGGGCAAAGCAACGCGCAGCAGTGTAAAACAACGCGGAGCAATGTGAATCATGGCAGTGCAATGCTAATGATTCCAATGCACCTCAACATGCCTGATGATATTCCAACGCAACGCCAAGCCTCCCCCGAATGTCGTTCAACTCCTGATCAGGAATGCTAGCTAGCCTCTCTGCTCCAGTGAGGCGTATACCAAGATTGAGATGTCCCTCTGGAACGCCCGCATTTTTTTAGCACCCGTATTCCGAAATCGGCCAGCACCCATCCCTGTGTCAAGTAAACCAGTTATGTAACCCGTGCGACCTGCAGAAATTAACAAGCTGCAGTGTAGACGCGCTGAAAGAAAATAGCTTCCATCTACGACCCCTGCGCCCATGCATGCTGATTATGTTTGCAACCCTCTTGACCTCGCATGGTTCTCCAGGCGGCCGTGCGGGGCACTCCAGTCCCACAGATAAAACAGCCCCCGCACCGCCAGCGTTATCTGGCACCGAATTACGACATGTGTCCCTGCCCCAGCCTCGCCTGGGCAGTGGAGAAGTGGCAGTCTGAGCAATAGTGGTACGATATATTTCGTGAATAAAACCAGGCAAGGGAACAGGGCGCTTCCTGGTCAGAGTATACAAGTAGTTTATGCGAGCTGAAGCTTTACGTCTGCACCAACCGCGCAGATGGAGCGCGGCCCGTTTTGACAATCAGGGGGAACTCCAGTGGAGGACTATTAGAATCCATGTTTGATATTGTACTAGTGGGTTAGTGATACAACCCTCCCGGGCTCGTGCTCGATGGGAAATATGCTGGATTCTACAAATCCTCATGAATCTCTGGAAATCCTGACGATTCCTTCAGGAATCCGCCTGGGATCCTTCAATAATCATTGTGGAATCCAGGAAGGATCCCTCAGGAATTGGTCCAGCATGTTCAGGGGTCCTACATGAATCCTGCAAGATTCCTGAAAAGATCCTCAGGACACCTGAGGATTCCTGCAGGAGCCGTCAAGAACCCTTGCGGACATCCTCCCGAATCCTTCAAGCATCCTTTAGGAGTCCATCACGATTCCTGAAGAATCCTCAAGAACCAATGAGAATCCTAAAGAATCCTTCAGGAATCCTCGGGCATCCTCCAGAATCCTTCGGGGCACTTCGAATGTCCTCTGGGATCCTGAGGGAGCCTGCAGGATCCTGGAAGAACTTTTCTGGAGTGCTACAAAAACCCTCAGGACGTCCCAGGAATCTTCAGAAATCTCGAGGGACCCTCAAGAATCCTACATGAATCCTGAAGGCTCCGATTGAAATCTGCCTCGGGTCTTATCGGGATCCTATTATGATCTTGGCGCGATCCCACACTGAGGGTTCTGGGGGCGTAGTATATTACCTCCAGGGGCGGACAGTAAGATAGTTTCGCCGAAAGGAGCCAGGGGGGGTCGATGACTGGAGTCACCGGTTAACCACCCCCCTCCCTCCATATTTCCTCCTCCTTCCCTCTCGCTCTCCATATACATCGTTCTCCCCCTCCTCCTCCTCCTCCTCCTCCTCCTTCTCCTCCTCCCAGCCCCTTCCTTCCTTCTCCCATCCTCCCATCGACCCTCTTTCTGTTATGGAGGAGATCTGCGTCCGTACAGAGAGAGAGAGAGGAGACAAGTACCTGGAGCGCTGTGGACCTACATGAACAATCCAAACTTCGTATGCACGTTTCGACCCTTTTTCCGATGCCCACGTCAGACGAGCACGTGTTCCAGCGGAACACCACGGGACACTTGTCGATCTCACGATCGATCTCACTATCGATCTCACTCAACGGGACGCCACAGGACACCACGGGCCACCACGGGACACCGCGGGACACCGCGGGACACCTCTCGATCTCACTATCGATCTCTCTAAGGATCTCACTCAACGGGACACCATCATAAGACACGATAGGACACCACGGGACACCACGGGACACCTCGGGACAATCTCACTATCGATCTCGCTCAACGGGACACCACGGGACACCACGGGACACCTGTCGATCTCACTGTCGATCTCACGATCGATCTCACTCAACGGGACACAACGGGACACCACGGGACATCTCGGGGCACCACATTGATCTCAGTATCGATCTCACTATCGATCTCACTCAACGGGACACCACAGGACACCACGGGACATCACGGAACACCTGTCGATCTCACTATCGATCTCACCATCGTTCTCACTTACTGGGACACCACGGGACACCACGACATCTCGGGGCACCACATCGATCTCAGTATCGATCTCAGCATCGATCGCACGATCGATTTCACTATCGATCTCACTATCGACTCACTCAACGGGACACCACGGGACACCTGGAGCCACGGCCGGATTTACGGACGAACGGGCGGGCGGGGGATAATAATTTTGTCTTGACTTCGCCCTAGCAACGGACACCACGGACTTCGCCCTAGCAGCGGCGGACACCACGGAACACCAAGGGACACCACGGGACACCGCGGGACACCGCGAGCCACCGCCGGACGGGCGGGCGGGCGGGCGAGAATCATTTGTCTTGACTTCGCCCTAGCAGCGGCGGGTTCATTCCTCTCGCGCGCCCACGCAGCTTCGCCTCGCCCGCACGCACGACACGAACGAAACGAAACGATTTCCCGGTTGGGGGTGTCCGTTCCACTGCGATCTCACCCCCCAACCTCCGACCCTTGTCGTGTCGTGCCTCCTGCCCTCCCCCGATACATCCAGTGCTTCACACGCTTATGCTCCCGATCCTGCTCTTCTCATGCTCCACCTCCGTTTCTCTTCCTCCTCCTCCTCCTCCTCCTTCTTCTAGTCGCCCATTTTGTTCAAGGTGCATCTTCGGGCGACCAGCGATCCCGCGAACTTCACTGTCATACCATGTACACCCCCTTGTGATGTCCATCTCTGTCGCGGGATGGCAGCGGGCACCGGGCGGAGCTCAGCAACGCTACGTGAGCATTAGTTCCTAGCCTCCGCAACGTGAGCATGATCGAACATTGTTGCAACTTCGATCTGACCGAGCTGGTGGGCACGCGGCGCCGAGCAGCACCTGGCCTGTCCTTCGCGGCCACGAAACTGGGAGGCGCCTGCAGCGTGGATGCTGGCTGCGCGCGCGGGCTGTACACGAACAGTCCTGCTGGCACCAGTTTCGCGCTCCAGCGTCGCTTCCAGGCGTCGCACATCCGCCGTGTGGCAGTGCCTCCAGCTTCTCTGCACGACCAGGGGTTCGCCCTTCGCCTTGGAAGTGCGGGCTCCGACTTCTCACCGGTTGCCCTCTACTACCCGCCGAAGACCAAGGAGAGGCGGAAGCAGGCCCACTACGAGGCTACCGTGGTGCAGCTCAATCGCTGGTTGGGCACGTCGTTGGCGGAGGTGCCGCGTCGTTCGGCGCCTCTTATCTTCCTAGACCTAAGCGACGGCGTGGGCCTTCGGAGGATGGAATCTTCGCCAGCGCAATGTCGCGACACCGTTGCCATCTCCTCGGCGGGGGCTCGCCTCTAACGGTCAGCCGGGGCTCGCTTTCGAGCTATTGCCGAACTCCACGACCTCCACTCCTTCACAGCCGACCAGGGCGAGGATACCTTCTACGGCGAGCGCGACAGCTCCATGACAGACTCTGTTCTCGCTCCCGCGGACGTTTCACGCCTGGTCCATGGGAGCGGCGTTCACCCCCGACTGGGTCGCCGCCTCCAGCACATTAAGACGCGCGCCATCCGCGACCACCTGCCGCTCTTTCTTGAGCTCGACAAGAACGAGCTGCCCGTGCCCCGCGCCAACTGCAAACCTACGTCCGGCTGGAACCGTGAGGGCCTAATGATGGCGGTCACTTCTGGCGTGCGACGTGCTACCTTCTGCCGGGAGATCTGCGACTACCTGGAGGCTCACCGCACCCACAGGTCGGAGTTCCTCGAATTGGCCGCCCCCGACCCCTTCTTTGCCTGGCTTGAGAGCGCCTTTGCCGAGACTCGTCAGAAATATTTCGGCGGCCGCAAGCCCCTCTGCGCGCGTCTTGACTACCGCGCGGACGCGGCGTGGCGCGCTGCCCTCCTGCGTGAACTGAGAGAGCTACCGAACATCTCGGCGATCGACCAGACGATGCCCCTGCGCTTCATGCCGAGTTCCGGGATCTGACGAGGCGCCTCTACCGCGAGCGGCGCGCTGCCAACAATGCGCGGGGCGCGATCTTGGAGCAGGAGCTGTTCACCGCCCTGTCGCAGCAACGTCATACTGAGGCGGCCCGCCTGGCTCGCCGTCTTGGGCGGGCTCGCGCTCGCCCCCGCCGCCGCCGCTGGCGCTGCGCCCAGGCCTCCGCCCTCGCCATCGAAGAGATCACCATCGCAGCCGGGCGGGGCTGGCGGCACGTCGGCCTACCGCCGCATCGCCGACTGGGACCAATGGCGCGTCAGCGTCGCCAACCAGGACTCGACGGCGCCCCTGAGCATAGATCAGGATCCCTTGACCAGCCGCGATGTCGCCCGCTTCCGTCGCAGGATGCTGAAGGGCCAGCGCCGTTGCGCGACGCCGCCAATTGCGCCTTCATCGAAACTCTTTTACATGCTGCGGCGGCCGAATCGGGAGCTTCGCCGCCGGCCTTGAAGTCGGCGCCGAGCCAGAGCAGACAGACACTGAGCTTGATGACGAACTCCTCTTCATGGGTTGCTGGCGCAGTCGCACTGCTGGCCGCGCGCCGTGCCGCTGGCGCCGCTGCCAGGCGGTCCGCGTAGGCGCCGTGCAGAAGGCTCGCTGGACCCACGTGCTTCCCGCGCTGGGCAAAAACTGCGACGCGGGGGCGCTCCAACCTCGCCCGGCACCAGACTACGCTTTCGGCTTCGCGCGCGGGCGCCAGCGCGAGGAGGCCGCGCTGATTGAGCAAATGGTCACACGGCGCCTCCAGACGACCTGCGCGAAGCGACGAATGCGTTCGCGTCGGAGGGTCGGCAGGCCGCGGGCCAGGCAGCCGCCGCCCTGGTAAGCGGGGGCACTCTCCGCATTGCCCGCCTCCGGTACCGCGAAGCGACGATCGCCTTCGACGCGACCGATGGCCCCCCGGCAACCCGCGATCGCCGGCCTCATTGGCGACCCCTTCCTGGTTCATTTAGTTATGGCCACGTCTCAGCAACGCGTGGAGGCCTGGATTGGAGCTCTCTGCCACGCGCAAATGGATAGTGCCAAGGACGTGAGCGACCCTTTCTTCGAGGTTGTCGTGAAACTCTCGCTTGCGGCGTTCGCTGGCGACCTGCGCCGCGCCGCCTTGCCCGCTGAGTTCGCCCCTGGCCTCCGCGCCCCAGCGGGCGCGGGCGAGCGCCGATCTTCTCGACGCAGCACTCTCTCACTCTGGGTACGTTCAGAACCAAAAAAGCAAGAGCACCCTCTTCGCAGGCATGGCGAGCGTTCTTCGCACATTCTAACACATGTTCGGCGCGGCGCCCCTGCGCTTCCAGGCGCGCCGAAACCGGGGGCGCGCTACCTCGGGGTGCATTTCTCGGCGCGCGGCGAGCGCGGCTGCGAGCTGCGCCATCGAAGGATTGCAACGGAAAAAAAGTTGTCATGGCAGGGGGGCAGTTCTGGTGCAAATCTACGGTCTGGAAGCTCAAGCGGACCACGGTTATCGATCGTTTTCAAAAATCAGCGCTCTCCGGGGTGGAGTCGCACATCTCTGCGTCCGCACAGCAGTGCAAGCTCGATCATCTCATCGCCAAGTTCAAGACAAACGCGACGGCGGGGAAGGCAATCATTTCTTCTCCGACAGAGCAGATTCGAACGGCGTCCACCGCCGAGGTTCTCAGGCATCGGGGCACTCCCCCACTCGCGTCGAACTTCGGGCGAGTGGTCGTCGATGGCTTCAACATGTCGCTAGGGGGCCCCGTCGGCATCTCGCCTAGGAGCTCCCCTTGGTCGCCTGCCGTGGGAGGCGGCGCCGACCCTCGGATCGGCCGGCCCCCATCCAGGTGCCAACCCCTGGGCGAGAATACTTCAAGAGGATCTCGAAAGCGTCGGGGCCAACTCGCCAGGTTCCCCCGATGCCTTGCAGGGCAAACTCTGGGGCGCCTGTGCGGATGCGAAGGCCGTCGAGCTGTTCTCTCCGATCGATGTGGCCGAGATGCGATGTGCTCAGCGCCGCGCTGCTTTTCCCCCGACTGGCTGGATCGCACCCGCGAGCACAAACTCCCCTCGAGTCAGCGAGGCGGGAGAAAACGTCTGGAAATGCGGGTGGCCCTAGTAGTCAGGCCCGTGCTTTATGAAAATCAGTCAACCACCCCGGCATGCCTGAGAACCCCCCCCCCCCCCCCCGGGGTTATCGTTAGCACCGCGCCAAGAATTAATAGTTTCAGGGGGGCCGTTTTCGCAGAGCGATATCTTTAGCGCCTCGCGCAAATCTTCAAATTTTGAAAAGATAGGGAAGAAAAGGAACGTGAAAAGAAAAAAAGCAAAGACGACAAACAGAAGAGAGAAAGAGAGAGAGAGAGAGAGAGAGAGAGAGAGAGAGAGAGGGGGAGAGAGAGAGAGAGAGAGAGAGAGAGAGAGAGAGAGAGAGAGAGAGAGAGAGAGAGAGAGAGAGAGAGAGAGAGAGAGAGAGAGAGAGAGAGAGAGAGAGAGAGAGAGAGACACAGAGAAAGAAAAGAACAAGAGAGAGAGAGGGGAACAAAGAGAGAGAGAGAGAGAGAGAGAGAGAGAGAGAGAGAGAGAGAGAGAGAGAGAAAAAAAAAAGAGAGAGAGAGAGAGAGAGAAAGAGAGAGAGAGAGAGAGAGAAGAGATAGAGAGAGAGAGAGAGAGAGAGAGAGAGAGAGAGAGAGAGAGAGAGAGAGAGAGAGAGAGAGAGAGAGAGAGAGAGAGAGAGCGGCGCGCCGCGCGCCGCGCAAAACTCGACTTAGCAGGGGCGAGCAGGGCTCAGCAGGGGGCGAGCAGGGCTTAGCCTTGCTTAGCAGGGGGCTCAGCAGGGGGCTCAGTAGAGCTTAGTGGAGCGAACAAGGGATAGCAGGGCTTAGCAGCGCTCAGCGGCGCTCAGCAGGGGCTAGCAAGGCTCGGCATGGGCATGGCAGGGCTCGGCAGGGGGCGAGCCTGGCTTACCATTGCCAAGCAGGGCCTAGTGGGAGCTAGCAGGGCGCAGCAAGGCTTGGCTTGGCCCCTAGTGCTCTCTGGAGCTCCTCCGGTGCCGAGGTAACGCTTCCAGGGTGCCGGACGCGCTGCACTTTCCCCAGACGCGTGGGGGGGGGGGGGATGGGGGCGGGGGTCTTAAAGGCTTGATGCGGTCACCACTTACAAGTCGTTGTCCCACCACCGTTTTCGTTGCCACGGTCTGCGCAACATCTACCATTCCATCGCCATTACACACCAATGCCCGAACTGCCGCATGCTATGTACTTCGCGTCGCACTGCTTATCGTCACCTGTTTGCTGCTGTACTGCATGGGAATGCATCGCTGCGCGGGGGAGGTCGTATCGCCGTCATCTTTGCAACATTGGCTGCGTGATTTTCGAGTTCAGAACTACAGTCTTTCAACGAGCGCGCGCTCGCGCACGTTCCCCAGGTTGGCCTCGCTCGGAGCCGCCATGGACCTCGAGGTGCCGCAGTGGGCCCCCAGCGTCCACGGCAAGAAGCGCGAGGTCGATGTTGCCGCCGAGCCCGCAGCTCGCACGAAACGCCTGGCCGAGGCGGCCGAAACAGAAGGCGGGAGTCAAAAGGACGCTTTGCGCCACCACCTCGTGCTCGTGCTCCGTCAGCTCCGAATTATCAACGCTATCGAAATTCGGGGGCTGTGCAATGTGGCCTGCCACGCGCTCCTGGCCCCCAAGACGTCCACCATGATAACAGCCGCGTTGAAACCCGGCCGCCACTACCACGAGGAGGCGATGAATATCAAAAAGCACGGGGGCGCCGAGGAGCGGATCCAACAGCAGGACGCGCTCGGCCCAACGTGTGTCCCCGTCTGGCTGGCGGTGGTCCGCGCCCTGGCAGCGATCGCCGAGTTGGACGAGCAGCATCGTACCTCGAAAATTTGGTGCTGAAGAAAATAATTCGGCCATGGGCCTCGCGGGCAAAGTGCGCAACTGCCGGGCGCGCCCGACCAAGCGGAATGAGGGCAACGACGACGTCATTCGCATGGCGTTCGCGATAGTTGCCAAGTTCCCCGCCCTGGATGCGGCCACGATGGCAAGCCTCAAGTTCCAAAACGGCGTGCGGCGCATCGGGCCCGCACCGGAAGGCCCGCTCGAGAGAAAGGTGGCGAAGCTGATGGACCTCTTAAAATGATCCGCGCCCTCTCGGCGCGCATGGCCAACCTCGTCGGAAACGGCGCGATCCCGCTTCAGACAGTGGTCGAGTGGGCCGAGGGCAAAGGGCAAAGTCCAGCATCGCATGCCTGTCCCCGGCAAGGCGCGCCGCAAGCCGCGGGCCTCCTCTCGCAAGTGAGCGCGGCGTTCCTCCTCCTCTCCTACTCCATCCAGCGCGGTGTACGCAGGTAGCTGCGCGAGCGCCCACCGAAGCGAAACCACCTTGGCAGGGCAATTCTGGACCGCCAAAACCAGGCGAGGGAAATTGTGTACAGAAAGGTTGTTTTGCACGTAGCACCCCGCAATTGCGGATAAGAGTGAAGGAGCGGACGCGGGCGCGGGCGTCAAGCCGGCGGACCTCGTGGCCCTCACCTTTCCTGTCGATGGCGCCCTTCTCCTCCTCCTCCTCCTCCTCCTCCTCCTCCTCCTCCTCCTCCTCCTCCTCCTCCTCCTCCTCCTCCTCCTCCTCCTCCTCCTCCTCTTCCTCCTGCTCCTGCTCCTGCTCCTCCTCCTCGTTTTCCTCGTCCGCGTCCTCGTCTTCATCGTCGTCATCGCCGTCGACGTCCACCTCCTCCTCCACCTCCTTCTCTTCCTCCTTTTCTTCCACCTGGAAGGAATTAACAAACAGCCCGCCGCAGGCGCCGAAAATTGTGATTTGTGCACTGAACGCGGTTTGGGTCGCAGGTTCTCCACCTGGAGCGAATGCAAAAGAAGCCCGCCGCAGGCGGCGAAAATGTTGGTTTGTTCAATGAACGTAGTTTGGGTCGCCGGTGGGTCGCGGGCTCTCCACCTCCACCTGGAAGGAATTCATAAACAATATATGTATATATATATATATATATATATATATATATATATATATATATACATATATATATACATGTATCACACTAAAAGAGAAGAGAGAAAACAAAAAACAGAACAAAACGCCGCCGCTGGCGCCGAAAATTTGGAGTACACTGAACGCGGTTTGGGTCGCGGGTGGGTCGCAGGTTCTCCACCTGGAACGAATGCAAAAGAAACCCGCAACAGGCGCCGAACATTTTGGGTGGGTCGCGGGTTGGGTCGCGGGTGGGTCGCAGGTGGGTCGCGGTGGGTCGCGGGTGGGTCGCGGGCGCGGTTTGGGTCGCGGGTGGGTCGCAGGTTTTCCACCTGGAACGGCAAAACAAACCCGCCGCAGGCGCCGAAAATTTGGGGTGGGCCGCGGGGTGGGTCGCGGGTGGGTCGCAGGTGGGTCGCGGTGGGTCGCGGGTAGGTCGCGGGGGGGTCGCTGGTGGGTCGCGGGTGGGTCGCCGGGGGGGTCGCGGGGTGGGTCGCGGGCGGGTCGCGGGGTGGGTGGCGGGTGGGTCGCGGGTGGGTCGCGGGGTGGGTCGCGGGTGGGTCGAGGGGCGGGTCGCGGGATGGGTCGCGGGTGGGTCGCGGGTGGGTCGCGGGGTGGGTCGCGGGTGGGTCGCCGGGTGGGTCGCGGGTGGGTCGAAGGGCGGGTCGTGGGTGGGACGACGACAACACCAAACACCAAACACCAAACACCAAACACCAAACAACAAACAACAAACAACAAAAAACAAAGAACAACAACAACACCAACAACAACACCAACAACAACAACAACAACAAGAAGAAGAAGAAGAAGAAGAAGAAGAAGAAGAATCCGCATCGCGGACTTCCACTTCAACCACGCACCCAAGGACAGTGAATGACCGTTCGGTTCAGCATCGCATGCCTGTCCCCGGCAAGGCGCGCCGCAAGCCGCGGGCCTCCTCTCGCAAGTGAGCGCGGCGTTCCTCCTCCTCTCCCACTCCATCCAGCGCGGTGTACGCAGGTAGCTGCGCGAGCGCCCACCGAAGCGAAACCACCTTGGCAGGGCAATTCCAGACCGCCAAAACCAGGCGGGGGAAATAGTGTACATAAATATTGTTTTGTACACTATTCCCCCCCCCTCGGTTTTGGGTGCCCCCAGCGCGATCAAAACAGGAAGGGGACAATTCTGTACAAAACACATGTTTTGTACAGAATTTCACCCCGTCTGGTGGCGCCGTGGGCATGTCCTTTCGTAGCACTCTGCTTTCTAGCTGCCACGTGGCTCATTCCTCCTCCCCTCCCCCTGCACAGTCATGCGCACAGAGTTTGGCGAGCGCGCTGCCGACTCTGCTTGCACGGCATGCCGTGAGATCAGTAACTGTCTCGTTCGAGGCGTGCTCGAGGGGCGCGGTGGCTTGCCAACGGATTTCTGTCATAATAAGCGCGATGGGGGTGTAGCTTCGCCTTCGAGGCCATCCAGCGGCCGAGTACCCCGGAGGCTCGCTGGCAGGCCTGAGCCAGGCTTTCCCTGGCCCGCGCTTGCTGCGAAAAAATCTCGCAGCTCTAGATCCAACAATCTTTTGTCATGGCGCAGGCGTGCAGCGGTGAGGCGCGTGGTGGATGCCATTGGATCCTAGGGTGGTCTGGTCTGGTGTCCTCCTTCCCGACGGCGCCGAAGCACGAAAGCCGCAGCGAAGCACTGGATCAAAAGGAGGAGGAAGAAGAAACAGATGGGTACTGCGAGGCCCGCGCACATCCGACGCCCTTCCCATGACTGCGAGAATCGATTAGGTACCGCGCGCACCCGGGTCACAAGTACCGCACTCCACACGTCCTGCCTCCTACACCAAATTGTCCCTTCTCAACCGCCTTCATGGTGTGGTACTGCAAGATCTGATCAGGGTCTGCGACACCGCGCCGCTTCCCCCCTCAAAAACCATGTAGCAAGGTCTAAGTGAATCATGAGCTGGCGCCGCAATGGATACCAGCGCGCCCGCGGCAGCCCAAACACCGGCCGCGGGTCGTTTCTTGCTCCAATGTTTGCACCAACCACCCTTGCCTCGCTAACTCCACATCGCTTTGGATCCCCGCAGACAGGCGCGACGATTCGAGGGAACGCGGTCCCTCCTCCTCACCTCCGCCACGTCCTCGTTCTCCATCCTCGTCCTTTGCTGCCTCAGTGCCTTCCCCCTCCTCCTCCTCCTCCTCCTCCTCCTTCTCCTCCTCCTCCGCCTCCTCCTCCTCGTCCGCATCCTCGTCTTCATCGTCGTCGTCGCCGTCGTCGTCAGCCTCCTCCTCCACCTCCTCCTCCTCCTCTTCCTCCCTTTCCTCCACCTGGAAGGAATTCAAAAACAGCCCGCCGCAGGCGCCGAAATGCTTGATTTGTACACTGAACGCGGTTTGGGTCGCAGGCTCTCCAGCTGGAACGGATGCAAAGAAGCCCGCCGCAGGCGCCGAAAATTCTGGCTTGTTCAGTGAACGTAGTTTGGGTCGCGGATGGGTCCTCCTCCTCCTCCTCCTCCTCCTCCTCCTCCTCCTCCTCCTCCTCCTCCTCCTCCTCCCCCTCCTCCTCCTCCTCCCCTCCTTCGCCACTACCATATCTCCCCCTGCCACTCCTAGCCTCGCTGGCCGTGCCCCCCCCTCTGACAGATTCCCCCGGCCTCGGCGCGCGCCATCAGCCCCGCTCGGGGCGGGGCGGGCGGAGCCCCCGAGGCATCGGCTGGCCTCCCCCCCCTGGGACAGGTGGGGGGAGGGAGAAGGATCGAGGACGAGGAAGAGAAGGCGAGAACGAAGAGAAAGGACCAAGTCAGCCCAGGATGCGTCAACGACGTTGCAGCGCACCCTCATCATGTCCCAAGTCCACTCCTCATGCGTTCATTCGCCACGGGCAGCGACCACATTAAAGTTAGACAGACGGTCGCCAATGGGTATGCAATTCAGGCAAGAGCTCCATTCTGGAAAACAACAGGGCTCCATCCTCCTGGTTCTGAAGTGTCAAGAGGTAAAATCCGCCGGCCCCCTTGTGGGGCCACCAGGCTGTAGGCGCGTGATTCGCAGTTTCCTGTACCAGTTGTAGTTTCTAGTCTCCAGTGTCACAGTTCTGCTTCTTGCTGGTTACTGTAACTAGTTGACTTCTTGCTGGTTACTGTAACTAGTTGATTGACCGCGCGAGGGGGGGGGAGACCCAAACAGGATTTTCCAGCGTCCCCTGGGCGCGTTGTCTGAATTGCTGGGGGGGCTCGAAATCGACACCCCTCACGCAGATCCGCGGGGTCAGGGTCCAAAAACACATGGGATTTGCCACATTTCTGAAATTCGGTGCCACCCCTCACGCAGATCCGCGGGGTCAGGGTCCAAAAACACATGGGATTTGCCACATTTCTGAAATTCGGTGCCACCCCTCACGCAGATCCGCGGGGTCAGGGTCCAAAAACACATGGGATTTGCCACATTTCTGAAATTCGGTGCCACCCCTCACGCAGATCCGCGGGGTCAGGGTCCAAAAACACAGGGGATTTGCCACATTTCTGAAATTCGAACCCATCACGCACATCCATCGCAAGGCGTGGTAACCCAAACTGCGAGAACTCCCTCGGCCCTTTCATCGCAAGGTGTGGTAACCAAGCCCTTAAACCATACACGTCTTACCAATCGCCAGGTGTGGTAACCCCTCTTGTGATCAGTTGGTTTTGCTGATTGCGACTCGGCTTCGCATGAAGTTTCGATACTGCTTCACGACAGCGCCAAGGCCTCATGACTTAGCTCTTCCATGGCCCATTCTCCGAGAGAGGGGGCCGGCGGCAGGGGGCGAAGCCCTTACGGATCACGAATTCTGGAACAACCCTAAAACCCTGGACTCTCCGATACCATGCAAGCCAGAGCAAGCCAGAGCAACTTCGGCGGCGCAAAAAAAACAGTTCGAGGTATTCCGAAGCTAATTCGAGCGGGTCGGAGCTACTTCGAGCTAGTGAAAGCTGATAGCTCGAAAAATTCAATTAAGATCGAAGTGGCTTGACTTAGCTCGAGCTGTGCGATTGCATTAGTTTCGAATTAGCTCGAATAGGGATGCATTAGCTCGCGCTCGCTCGCGTGAGCCCCGGGCATACTTGCCCCGTGGAGACCTGATAGGCCCTCCGACCTCATGGAATTCAGAGCAAGCCAATGCAACCGAATCGAATGTCATCCGCCACCGTGCCTATTGGGTGCGAGTTGGAGCGCCCCCAGGCCCCCGGTAATTCTCAATCCCCAGGAGTGAAGATTCTTCAGGGGCGCGGACTCCGAACTCTAAAATCACCCGGGGCTTTCCGCGCGCCTCCCGGGCTTCCCCGCGCGCCCCGGGGCCCGCGGCATCTTGTCGCGTGACTTGTCTAGGCTTGTGGGGGCCCCGAGACGGGCCGCGAGGGCCCCGGGAGGCCCCCGCGACGGCCCACGAGGGCCCCGAGTCGCCGAGCGATCCCTCCCAGACGCCCAAGATGACCTCAAGGCTGCTCAAGACGCCTCCAACACGCCCCAATAATGATTTGCCACGCGCTTGATTGCAGGACCCTGGCGCTCTTGCAACGAAGCTCCGAAACGGCCCAGGAAGCCCCCGAGACCGCCTCAAGACGGCCCGAGAGGCCTCCAAGGCGGCCTCCAAAACGGCCCAAGAGGCCCCCAAGACGGCTCCAAGACGGAGCCCAGACGGGCGCCCCGAACGGACGCGTCGAGCCCTCGGCACCAAGAACCCCCAGGAGGCCCCAAAAGACACCCAGAAGGTCTCCAATAAGCCACAAGAGGCCCCCAAGAGGCACCGAGGAAGCCTAAGCCCCCAGGAAGCCCCAAAGACGCCTCAAAACTGCCACCCCAGAGGCCCCCGGTGCCCTGCGAGACCAGCAATCCGAATCTGGAGGGGCTGTGCGGAGCGAGAATACGCCGAGCTAATCCAAGCTCACACGAGCCACTTGGAGCCCAGAAGAGCTTCGAGGGGCAAGGATGCGCCGAGCTAATTCGAGTTAGCGCAAGCGAGTACGACCGAACGCGAGCTAATTCGAGCTAGTACGCTTCATTGTCTAAACTAGCTCGTATTAGCCCGTGCTAGCTCGAACTTATTTGCGTAAATGAGCTCAACTCGCTCGAATTAGCTAGTATTAGATCGACCACATGTGCTAAATCAGCTCGTGCTTGCTCGTAGTAAGCCGACTTACCGCAAGCTGAATCAGCTAAATTCCTTACAATAGATCGCATTCGCACGTATTATCTCATGCTAAGTTAGCCATGCTAGCTCGTATTAGCTCGTTGTAGGTCGTACTCGCTCGAGATAAATTAACTAAATTCGCTCGTACTGTCTCGCATTAGCTCGAGCTGCTTAACTTCATGAGCTCGTATTAGCGCGTACGCCGTACTAAGTCGCACAAACTCGAGCTAAAGAAACCAAATAAGTTAATTAGCTTGCGTTCGCTCGTAGGAGCTCGGGCGAATAAGCTAAACTACCTCGCGCTAGCTCGAGCTAAATTAACTAAATTAGCCGATTGGCCTTCCGCCCATCCCGCCACCGTGCCTGGGTTGTGGGTCACAGTCCTCATGGATGCTTCTTGGGGTCTCTTCGGAAGGCTCACGGGGGCCTCTTGGGAGCAGCTGCGAGCCGCTCAGGGGCCTCTGGGGCCCCCATCGCGAAGCGTCTCCTTCGGGGGCGTCTCGGGAACCTCCCCGGGCGCCCTGGAAGCCTCTTGGGCCGCCTGGACCGCATCTTGGGCGTCGTGGAGGGGTCGCCCGGCGACTCGGGGCCATCGTGGAGCGTCGCGGGGGCCTCCCGGGGCACTCGTGGCACGTCTCGGGGCTTCCACGGGCCCGAAAAAAAACGCGCAACCATGTGCCGCGGGCCCCGGGGCGCGCGCGGGGAAGCCCAGGCGGCGCGCGGGACGCCCCAGCAGATTCGAAAGCTCGGGGCCCGGACCCTTGAAAAATCATTACTCCTGGGGAGTGAGGACGACCGGGGGCCCAGGGGCGGATTAGCTTCGATTGATTTGCGTGAGCTTGCTTTGCTCCAGCACCCATGAGATCGGAGATCTCGCAGTCGAGTTATTTCATGCTACGTCGATCCTACCTAAGCAGTTCAAGCAATTTGCCTTCATCGGCTCGAAATAGTTCCGACCCGCTCGAACGAGCCTCGCATTAGCTCGAATTCTTATTTGCGCCGACGAAATTACATTGGCATGCTGGGACACGCATGGGACCGGAGAGTCTGGGGGGGCTCCACAGCGTAAGAATGCCCAGACAACGCGAGCTAAGGCGAGATGCGACCTAGTTCGAGCTAGTGCAAACTAATACAATGAAATTCAAGCTCGTTCTAGCTAGTTCAAGCTAGATCGAGCTAGTAGCTCCAGGCTCGAACTAGCTCCGACTAGCTTCGATGAAATCGCAACAGCTATCGCATGGCCTCGGGCTAGCACGCATTAGTTGGCACTCGCCCCAGGCGCCCTTGCCCCGTGGACCCCTGGAATGCGCGCATCAGCTCGTGCATGATCCCGCACTAGCTCTCGCATGAGCTCGCAGTAGCATTGGTATTTGGTCGCAATAGCCCGCGGGAGTTTGCAGTGGCTGGCATGGGCCCCAGGTGCCCATGCCCCGTGGGCCGGTCGTGGGCGAGCTTCAACCCGAAGTTGCCCGTGCTCGATCGTATTAGCTCTCGTAGCAAGGCCCCCCGCGGGGCGCGGGGGGCCTTGGCGCAGTTTTTCGCGCGCCCCCCCCCCCCCCTCCGCAATAATTCCCCCCCCCCCCCCCGCCCACCTCTGATCCGTCAATTTGGAAATCCTCGATCCTTGGTCCTCGACTCCCCTCCTTAGGAATGGGAAAAGGGGGAAGAGGGGGGGGGGCGACGTTTTGCCTCGAGGGCTTCCTGGCAGAGAGGGGCGGCCGTCGTCGCCGACTGACTGGAACGGACTCTAGGCCTCTAGACAGATTCGCGCCTCGCAGCACCAGAACTGATGAAGGAGCAATCGTACCACTTAGTAACATGGTGGCATCGCGCCCGGCAACGGGTCGCCCTCGGGGACGGCGTCGCCGTCCGCCGCGTCGCCATCGAGCTGGGCGTCGCGCGCCTTGTCGTCGCAATCGGGCGGGTCGATGGCACGCCGCTCGACGGAGCGCCGCGGGTTGTTGAACGTCTTGGCGTGCAGGCTAAGCTCTGCGAGCTCCTCGTGGAGATCCGCCGCTGACTTGATGAACTCAGGTTTGGTGAGAAGCGAGGTCTTGGTCTCGGCGGTCCTCGGGGGCAAGGTGCCCACGAGGCCGATGGGCTTGCCGCTGCACTTGCCGGGCTCCAGCTGCCACGCTGCTGCCGCCGCGCCCATCTCCTCGAGCGTTGCCCCGGCCTTCTCGAGGGCGCTCTGGGGCGTCGACGAGATCTCGTCGAGCTCCGCGCCCTGCGTCTGCTCGAGCTGAGCGCTCTGATCGAGACTATCTGCCGCGTCGACCGTTTCCACGCAGCGCGGCGGAGGCCAGCGCGCGCGCTTGGGCCCCTCGCCCAAAAGTCCCTAGGAGGGCCCCAGATGGACGCCCCAGCAGGCCCCAAGGCCCCAAGAAGGCCGACGGGCCCAGGAGGGCCCAAGAGGGCCCGCGGGATTTCCAGGAGGAGCCAGAGGGCCCCGAGAAGGTCCTGGAGGGCCCAAGAGGGCCCGCGGGATTCCAGAAAGGCCCAGAAGGCCCAAGAGGGCCCACTGGGATTCAGGAGGGCCCAGAGGGCCCACGGTGACCCAGCGAGGCCTGGAGCTGAAAGGTAGTTTCAAACGCGCTTGGAAAATCAAGCTCTGAAATTTGTGCGCCCCCTCTCTGCGACCAGAGTGCCACGTTCAAAATATTTCTAGAACATGGCACGCCCCTCTCCTGCAGTACTTGGCCAGGGCCCATTTCCTCGCGGTTCTCAGCGAAGCGGAGCTCAGCGCCACAAAAGATGACCCCCTACTGAGAGTGAACATCGACCGCGCATGGTCCTCAGCGAAGCGGAGCTTAGTGCCGCAACATATTTCCCGTCCGCCTCCTCCATCTGATGCCCCTCCTCCTGCTCATCCTCCTTTTCACTCATGTTCCACCTTCTCCTCCTCCGCCTCCTCCTCGCCCTCCTCCTCCTCCTCCTCCTCCTCCTCCCCCTCCTCATCCTCCTCTGCTTCCACTTAACTTGATTACAAAACTACACACCCCCACCCCCAGTCCCGGCTACCGCGGGGGCACCCCGGGGGGCGAGCCCCAATCCGAAGGGAGTGCGCTCGCGATCGCACTGCCCCGAAGAACCCCCGAGGGATCGAGCGCCGCCGCCTGCAAGAGCAGGAGGTGAGCTAAGTGTGATAGCGGTCGCTATCCAACCCCTGGGCATCAGTAAAGTAATGATGGTGATGATGAGTATGACGATGACGGCGATGACAACGAAGAGTAACAATACTCAGGATGATGAGGACGATAACAACGGCAAAGGTGATGACGATGGCGACGAGGACAAACTTGCGATGATGACGGCGATGGCGATGACGATGAGGAGCTCGAGGAGGAGGGGGGGCCGATCAGGGCGAGGACGAGGTGGGGGGGCGAGGAGGAGGATGAGCTGCAGCAATGCATGCGGGATGCGAAAACAACTAGTAAGAGGACAGAGGGGGGGGCGAGGAAGATCAGCAGGACCAGGAGCAGGAGGAGGATACGCACGAGGACGAGGAGGACTGGGGCACGATGAACTCGCCCCCAAAGTCTCCCCTTCCTCCCCCTGCTCCCCCTCCCCCATCCTCCTCATTTTTGCTCATCCTCCTACGTGGCCTCTGCACCTCCTCACTCTCCTCCTCCTCATCCTCATCCTTCTCCACTCCTTTCTCCTCATCTTCATCCTCCATCTTCGCCCATGGCCGTCCTGGCGCCCCTCCCACGGGGAGGGGGGTGCAAAGGGGGGGGCAACGGCAACGTGGCGACGACGACGACGACGACCCTCGCGATAGCGAAGGTTTCTCAAATCTCGCATTCCCGCGAGCAGAATTCGAAGTGACGAGGTCGACGCGCGCGGCGCCGCGAGCGGGCGCGTGGGCGCGCGGCGCCGCGAAGCCTACCAGCTGCTCGATGTAGCTGCTCACCTCGGTGCCCATCTACTTGCCGAGCTTGCGCTTCTTCGGGCCCTGGCGGCGGCGGGGCTGGAGGGGCAGAGGAGGGAGGGGGCGGAGGAGGGAGGGGGAGGGATGGGGGTTAACTCGGGGCGAGGTGAGGGGAGGGAGGAAGACAATGACGGGGAGGGGGGACACCGAGAGGAAGCGAGGAGGGCAGGGAGGGTGGGGGACGACAGAAACGGCGGACGACGTAGGTAGATGAGGGGGGCTCGGAGGGAGACGGACGGATGCGACTAGGAAACGTCGAGTGGATGGTTTAAGAGTGGGGCGGGGTACGGCGACGACGAACCGAGGGCGATGACGACCATGGGCACGGAGGCGTTGAGAACGGATGGGCAGCCACAAGACGGAGAGAACAAGAAGCGCTGGGCCCCGCGGGCAGCTCGCAGACGCGACCAACTTGCGCTCGCCCTTGTTCGGCCACATGTCGAGCTCGCGCTGGATCTTCATATCGATCTGGCGCGAGATGCCCTCCTCGATCCAGCGCTCCGACTGCTCCGCCAAGAGCTCCACCGACCCCGTCTTCACGATCCAGCTGCGGTGCCTCAGCTGGTCGGGCACCCAGTAACTTCAGGATGTTCTGGATCGCGTGGCCCATGTTCGCGATCATGGTGATGCGCTCGGAAGTCTAGTACTGCGACATCCCGTCCACCGCGATGAGGTCGTACTGGCCGCTGCCCGCGTCGTAGACCTCACGGCTCTGCTTGTCGGGCCCGTTGGGGAACTCTGCGATGGTGCTCTTCTGGACCCACGGCGCATCTTTAATCCACCCCGTGGCTGGGCACACGCTGCGATCGGATTGAGCGTCGCCCCATAAAGTCACTGCTGCCCAACTCTTCAAGTCATCTTCAGTCGGCGCCACCGTGTACCCCAAGGTGTTGTTCTTGCTGCCGTCGCTGTGCATCAAGAGGCCAGTCGACTTCGAACGAACCACTGCCTGGCCAAAGTCCCAGGACTCGCAGACGCGGATGAGGCCCTGGCAGCGGTACTCCTCAAGGGCTCAAACGAATGCCGCACGACAACGGCGGGGCTCGGAGACTGCCGAGGGATCAAGACGCTGGCGCGGTCGACATCGCGCACCGCGCCGCTTCGATCCCTCGGCCGCCCCCGAACCCCCCGAGAAGGGCCTGTGCGGGCACGATGCCCTTGCAAGATCCCCCTCCCCATCTACCCCGCCCTCCGCCAGCCACCACTATCCGTCCACCACCCTCCACCCCCGCCATTCATACCTACAATGCCCCCCTGCCCGCCCATCACCGCACGCCCCCTCGCCTCCCCCAGCGTCGGTCGAACTAGACTCCCCAAGCGAAGCGACAAACCTGACGATGGGGTCGCTCAGCCGAGCAATCCGCATACCTCCGAAGCGGGCGATCCTCGACGTCGAAGCCCTGCGACCCCGAAGATGAGGTCATCGCACGGCGCCCGATCGGCCGAGGTGGGGCAGGCCACAAAAGAAGACCAGGCCTATATGCCTTGGGCTCAATGGACGGGCGGACCAGGCCAGACAGGGAGGGCCATCCGTGGAACGGCGGTGGCAGTAAAAGGGGGCGGGCGGCTGCCTATGGGGTGGATGGGGCACGGTGGGGGGCCAGGAGAGGAGCTGCGGAACGGGGTTGGACCAAGCAGGGGGGCGGATCTTTCTTCCACGAGCGATCTACCCCGCTCCTGACTCGCCGCTGACGCTCCGCCAATCGGTCGGCTTCCCGCGGGCATGGGGCGCAGCCGCTCTCGGCGACCGCGCCTAAATCCGTTCGAGCAGAAAAACAAAAAAACTCATCCCCTCCCAGGTGCCCGTTGCTTTCGAGGCGCGGCCGAGGCCCGAGGGGGTCCAACATATGGTGTATCTCACTGGTGTGTTAGTTTATCTAATGCTTACGGGACGGGGCCAAACGCCTTTAGCTCAGGAGCCCTGGAATGGGGCACTGGGTAGGCGGGGGGCGGTGCTCCTCGAGGTACCGCATCCAGGCCCTCTTACAAATAGCACGGAGGGCCTCCAGCGAATTACCCCCGAACTGGGCCCAGGAGCACCTCCCCCTGTGGAACAGATCGGGCTGGTGAAAACACCAGGCACCTCCCGTGTTATTACGCCACAGGTAGGTACCTGGTGGAAAAAACTGTTTTGCCTTATCTTGCGACATGTCGTCGTCGGCGTTCGGCGGGCGGCCAGGAAACTTGGACTTGTGAAGCGGGTGCTTCTTGTTCGTGATGGCGGGCGCCTTCCCGTAGGCGGCAAGCTGGAGATACGTTTTTTTCGCAATCACTCCCCCTCTCCTTTCCAATCCCTCCGCCCTCGTCTATCCTCCTCCTACATGCTGACCCGCCACCTCATCATCCTACTCCTTCCTCACCCTCCGCTCTCTCATCGGCCCTCCTCCTCCTCACAACCCGCCTCCGCATCGCCCGCCTCATCCCACCCCCGTCTCCTCATCCTCCCAACCCTCCTCTTCCGCCTCCTCCGCCCCCTCTTCCTCGTCCTCCGCCCCCTCATCCGTTCTCCGTTTCCTCCACCTCCGCCGCCTCAGCCTCCCCCTCACCCTCCGCCTCCTCACATATTCCGCCCCCTCCCAGGCACGGCACGGCACGGCCCGCGGGAATGGGGCGGCGGGCACGGCCGCGCCCGCGGGGCAGCCTCCTCCTCCCCACCATCATCCTCACATCCTCCCCCTCCTCCTCCATCATCGCATGCCTCATCTTCCCTTCCTCCCATCAACGTCCCCCTCTCCATCCACATCCTCCGCCACCGCCCTCAACTTCCTCCTCCGCCGCATCCCTCCTCCCCCTCCTCCATCCCAATTCTCCATCCACCTCCTTCCTCTCCGAGTGAGAGAGGGGGAAGGAGAGGGGCGGGCGGCGGGGGCCAGTGGGGGGTGGGGGGGAGGGAGGGCGGGGAGGCGAGGGAGGAGGAGTGAAAGGGGGCTGGAAGGGCGAGAGTTGAAGGGGGAAGGAGCGGAGGGAGGCGAGGGCAATGTCAGCCGATGCGCGTGAGCAAGCGAAAACATGCGCGCGCAACATAATTGCACGCACGGCTGGTGACGCATACAATACCATACACGGGCCCGATGCACATTCATCGGGCGTGGACTGCCGATTACGAGTGCGCCCGAAGTCCGCTGGCGTTGAGCTGATCAGCTCAACGCCAGCGGACATCGAATGCACGCACGTAAGCGGGATCACTCGCAATCGGCTTACTGACGGACGTGCTGCACATCAGTGTACTCCTGCACGTGATCGGGCGCGCTCGTAGAATTTGTTTTGGCAGAGGGACCGCGCCCCAGGAGCGCGGCGAACCCTGCGCGCGGGTCGTGATGCGAATGGCCCGCCCCACCACTGAAACCGCACATCTACCTTGCAATGGGCCAGGGAAAACGCACCCCCCCCGCCCCTTTGGGGAAAAGGGAGCGGGGGGCCGAAAAGGGCACCGACGCCCGGTTTTCGCTTAAATTGTTAAGCCCAAGGAACGGAATTGCGATATCTCTACGAACGTCGCCGTCGGTGTCACGCCCGCGACCCGCCCGCATACCTGAGGCGGCCGCCCTGCGACCCGCCTGCGGCCGACTCGCGAAACGCCCGCGACCTGCCGACGACCCACCCGCGACCAATCCGCCGCGACCTGCCGACGACCCACCCGCGACGCGGGCCGCATGTCGATGTCCTTGACGAAGGCGTACTTCTCCGCGGGAAGCTCTGTGATGTACAGGAACCCCTTAGAGATGCGCGATCGCATGGGCCAGCTCCTCTGTTGCGGGCTCCTCGTCGCGAAACCGCCGCTGGCCAAACGGCGCAAAGGGCTCGTGGAACCGCAGCGGAGGCCCCGACCGCGGGCTTCTTACGTGCGGTCGAGCCCCGCAGGCTGCTGATTACGCCAGCCACCCCCCCCCCATCGCGGTTCGCGGGGCCGTTGCGGACGCTCGGGAATATCGAACAGCTGCGGCCCCGATGCCAAGGCCCACGACAGAATCTCTTGCAGTTGGCGCGGAAAGGCAGGGGAGGGCGACGCGTCGGCGAGAGCGCGTTTTGAGGTGCGGGGTGGTTGCGGGAAAGCGAAGAGGACATCGATATGTACATATCGGCGGCGACGCACGCATGGGGAAATGGAGCAACTGCACGAGGGGGAAAAACTGCGGTGGCGGGGGAGCGCGAAAAACCGCGGGTAACACAACGCTTGCGAACATTCGAATGGCGGTGGTGGTCGTCGTCGTCGTCGTTTTCGTCCTCGTCGGCGCCGTCGCCGTCTATGCCGTCGCCGTCGTCGTCGCCATCGCCGCATGCGTTTTCGTCGCCATCGCCAACCGAAGAAACTCCGCGAAACCCGCGGCAACCGAGCGGCAAGCGCGCCGCGGAGGCTCGGCGCAGAGGGGCGAGATTGCTATGTGGACGGAAGCCGCGACGGCACTTTTGAGGAGGAGGATGGGGCGGGCGAGGAGGATGGGGGAGACGGGAACGAGACCGCGGGGAGGAAGGGAGCGGAGGGGGAAGACGAGGAGGAGGCGGCGGGGGAAGTCAGGAGGATGGCGAAGGGGAGCGGGGAGTCGGAGCAGGACTCGCGCCTGCGCCGCGGAACCCGATGCGCCCGTCGGCGCGGGGCCGCCGCGCGCTGCCCTGCCGTGCTGGGGGCGCGCCCCGCGCCACGGCAGGTTGAAACCATGCCGCTGTAACTGGCGCGCCGTCTTCGTGTCAGGCTGGGCCCGACGCGAGAAGTACACGGGCGGCTGCGGGGCCCGTACGGGAGCGCGTCCAGCCCTCAATGCCGCCGCCCCCGCGCCCCCGCGTAGTGCTGTTGCGGTCCAGCTGGGCGCGGCGCTGTGAAAGCCTGCGCCGCGTCAGTATTCGCAGGCGCGGCATCGGCCCTCGCTGAAGCGAGGCCCACTGGCGGGCAAGTTGCCGAAGCGGCCGCTCAATGCTTCCTTGAACCCCGCTGGGTCACGCCCACGCGTCGCAGCGATGGTCGAACATGTATCCAGACCTTCGCCACGAAGAGCTGCCTCGAAGTGGTGGAAGCCCGCGTCGCGGGACCACTGCGCAAATGTCCTCCTGTAGGGCGTCTGGCGAGGCCCCGAATGCGAAAGCGGACCTCGATGGGCGGCGGCGGCGGCGGAACGCACTCGGGTGGCCCCACGGCGCGCTGCGCTCGAGGCGCGCAAACCTCGGAACCGAGTGGTGGAATCGTCGTCGTCGTCGTCGTCGTCGTCGTCGTCGTCATCGTCGAAGTCGTCGTCGTCGTCGTCGTCGTCGTCGTCGTCGTCGCCGTCGGAAGAAGGCACTCGGGGGACCCCGCGCTGCGCGCCCCGCCGCCCCGCGCGGGAGATCGCCACGCCGCGTATTCAGCGAACCACTCCACGAGGGCGTCCTGGGGGGCTCGCACCTGTTGTCCCCCCGCCCAATATCGTACCACCACGGCATTCCGCATAGCTTCGTGGAGTCCGACGCCCTGACAATGCGCACCGCGCGCCGTCGCCGATCGGGCGCGGCAATGTTTCGCAAGCGAAACTTTGCGCCGATGCATTGCGCTGGCGGGCCGCCTTTGCCTGGGCAGCCTTACGGCACTCTCTCGCCGCAGCCTCTGGGCTCGCCAGCTCGTTGGAATATTCCACCCCCGCGATGCTGTAGAATTCGCGCATGTGCGCGGCGGTTGCAACCGCGCAGCGGCCTCGCCGCGCGCGGCGCCAGGTGCCGCGGCCAACTGCACTCTGGCCGAGCGAATTGCGCACGATGGCGACGTTGCGCGCGCGGGAGGGGTGGTTGGGCAAGGGGAGGGGGAAGGGGGGGGGGATGAATAATGGGAAATGGGAAGGGGATGGGGAAGGGGGAGGGGAGGGCGAACCAAGGGAATGGGGGGAAGGGGCAAGGGGGCGGGGGAATGAATAAGGGGAAGAGGGAAAGGGGATGTATAAAGGGAAAGGGGAGGGAGGGATGAAAAGGGGGAGGGGCAAGGGGATGGGGGAGGGGAGATAACCAAAAGGAAAGGTGAGGGGCAAGGGGAATGGGGGGAAGAATAAGGAAAATGCCTCGCCTGGCAGCGAAGAAGGCGACCCGACAATCCCAGCGGGAGGCTTCATTCCTGTTCGGTCAATTGCGCGCGGCACCGATTCGGAGGCAGCGGGGCGGCGATGGGCAAAGGGAGGAGGGATGCATATAAGGGGAAAGGGGAGGGGGAGGGGCGAGAGGAACATAAAACAAACAATGACGGGGAGGAACCGCGCGCTCGCCGCCCCCGCGGCGACAGGAGCCCCAACGTACGATTGTAAACGCGGAGAGGCCGCTGTCGGGGCACTCGCGGCCCCCCATCGACAGCCAGCCCCGACCCCCTTGACGACCCATTCCGCGCCCGCGCGCGGCGGTTGACGGCCCAGGCTCGCGCGCGCGGTCGCGCGGTGCATCTCCAAATGGTCGTTGGCAAGCGCGCGGGCTTCCTCGCTGGCCCTTTCGGGCACGGAAGCCCGCCGCGCAATCTTGCTGCCAAATATTCCCCTTCGCTGCAGCACAGACCCCACGGGGTCGCCTGTCCGCGTCGTCCTCGGCCTCGTCCTCGCCCGTATCCGCGTTCAGTCGGAACGGGCGCGGGCTGGCGCCAGGCGCTTCCCGACCGACGAACAGTGCCTGTCGCATCTCGGCCCGCGCGGCCTCTACCGCCCCCTGCAGGTGCACCGCGGACACGGCCCGCCGCTGGCGCCCACGTCCTCAGGGTACGCCGCAGGGAACGCCAGCGGCGTCCCTGGAAGATGGGCCATCCCACCCTGCAACCGCTGTGGGCGGGGGCGCCGTGAATTGGGCAGGGGCGCGGGCACGGCGCGCCGCTGGCGCCATGCCCGCGCCCCTGGAAGCTGGGCGCGATCGGCGCCTCTGGAAGCTGGGCCGCACACGCTGCAACCGCTGCATGCGATATGCCGTCAACTCGGCGCGGTGTCGCCCCTCTTCGCCTTGCCGAGCGCGGCCATCTGGTCATCGCATCGGATCAGGGAATCGATGATCAGGCAACCGCCCTGGAGGATCACTTCCCCCCCCAATGCACCGCGTGCAATTAATTCCACGCATCCGCTGCTCCGCCGACGAGGGAACTCCCCCGCGGATGTGGAGGAACGGCACGACACGTACCCCCATGCCAGCACCGTCCAATCGGGGACTCGTCGTGAACCGCGCCGCGCCAGCCGCGCCCACGGAGGTGTCGGCCTCCCGCGACGGTGGAGCGCATGCGTACTTGCTCCGTTGGCGACGAAGACGGTGGACGCACGCGGCGGCGTTCGGCTCCTGCTCGGCAGTAGTCTGCCCACCCCCGCGGCATCCCGACCGCCACCACGGGGCATTGCACAAAGCACGAATTGGCTCCCAGCCGTAGAGTATCAGGCGCTGGGGCCACCACCTGCGCCGCGCGCGGACGCCCTGGCGCGGGCCACCGCCGTGGCCGCCCGCCGACGCCGCACCGCCGCTGGCGCCCGCGCGTGCCGCGCGCGCAACGTGCGCATGGGCCTGCGCGCAGCATGACCGGGAGGGCGGGCGGTCTTGGGCGTTCTGCATGCCCCACATCGGCGCCCGCGGCTGCCCGCCGCCGCGAGGGGGCGGGCTGGGCCGACTGCCCGAATGACGTGACGCGCTGCCCCACCGACGTAAACGGCACCCGCGCCCCACCAAACAACGCCGAGAAGCATTCGCGGGCGCGCCGCCCATCCCATCCCGCAGAACGGCCGCGCGCGCGAGACCCCGCCGAGCCAAGCGCGCCAAACCCTACGCCGACAACGCAAATTATCGGACACATCGCGCCGGCGCGACACGGAGACAACAAGCAAAACGCAGTTACCGCGGCAGCAGAAGGGCCGCCAGCACCGAGCAAGAACAACCAGCGGCCACCACGTCCACCGACACTCTCGCGCAGGCGCAAACGTCGCAACGAACAACCACAACCAGCGGCATGGCGCCGCCCATGCACCTGCACGCGATTTGCGCCACACACCAGACACCCATTTGATAACGAGGCATGAATGCTGGCAAACGCAAGCAGCGGCGGCGGCAACTTGGACCGACAAACAACTGCCAACGCGCCCGCCCGATCTCTACCGAAACCGTGAAATATCCAAGGACGCGGGGGGGGGAGGGGAGAGGGAAAGTGAAGCAAGCCCCGCGTGCGAACCACACCCGCCCCGCCCAAGACCGCATGCGACAGCTGGCGCTGGCTGCCATGAGATGCAGCGTGACGAGGCGCACCGCCGCGAGCACGACGACGCGCGAGCATCGGGGCGGCGCTGGCGCAACGCGGAAGGACGGCAGAAACGAACGAAGGCCCCCAACAACCACCATGGAGAAACTACACATGTGCCCAAATGACAAATACACCAGGCAACGAGGAATGCGATTATGCATCATGGCGCGCGCTCTCTCTCTCTCTCTCTCTCTCTCTCTCTCTCTCTCTCTCTCCCCTATGAATATAAAGCTATATGCATACACGTGGACCGCGTGCATCTCGGAATGGGGCGGGCTAAAAGGGCCGAGCGCGATGGGTAACGTCGTCCTGCGGTGCCCGCTGCAGTTGGCCCGATCGGCCTCTCCGTCGGCATATCGGGTCGGGTTGCTGGCGATGGGCACCCTGGGCCCGCGCGGGCCTCGAGGCTGGAAAACGGGCCTTGGGTCTGCAAGCGCACGCCCCCACCCCCCATCCCCCTGAGCTCGCCACAGGCCACCCCCCACGGTTCGGCCGTGCTTCGAGTCCATCCCAACGCCCACACGCGACGAAACCGTGCGAGGCCGCCAGCCGCGGTAAGGCGGCCAGCCACAAGCGGGACGACCCGACGCCGGCCCCCGCGAATCGAACGTGGCAAAACGCGCCGCGTCGCTTGGTACCCAAAGCCCGCGGCCCAACCCAGGACCTCTAATAGATTTGGCCGCGCTGGCCAAAGCTATCGGAGGCCGCGGGGCGCAACTGCCAACAAGTGCACGCGGCGCCTGCGCGCGAGAAGCACCATCGCATGAGCGGGCACGAAGCAGTCGCGGGGAAGGGGGGGAGGGATCGAGCTCCTTGTTGTCGGGCGCGCGCGCGACGTGCATGCGGCACCGAATCGATCGGGCTCGAAATGCATCCCACGTCGGGGAGGGCCACGGGCGGTGGGCGCCCTACGCCATGCGGATTCCCCTCCGACCCCCCGTGTATTCGATGTGTTTCGAGTGGCCGTCGGGCCGCAGGCGCGCGGACCCAGGCCCGCGACTGGTGGCCTCGTCACAGTTTCACTCGGCCTGGCGGCCCAGTCGGGCCCGACCACTGCGCCGAGCGAAACCGCGCTAGGCCACCCATCACGGGCGCAAGGCTGTCAGCCACCCGCGGCCCAACCCAACTCCAGAGCCAGGGGGGCCCTGGGGGGCGGGGTCCGCAAGGCGACGCTGAATGCCCAACGCCAGCGGCCCGACCAAGGCATCCAATAAATTCGGCCGCGCGGGCCAAACCTATTGGAGGCCGTAGAGTAAACGCTCGTGCTAAATGAAGCGCTCGTGATAAGGCAGGCGCTCGTGCTAAGTTTAAGCGCTCGTGATAAGGTAAACGCTCCTGCTGATGTTAGACGCTCGCGCTAATAAACGATCGTGCCAAGTGAAACGCTCGCGCTAAAGTAAACGATCGTGCTGAGGGAATGCGTGACCAAGTGACTGTGCTAAGTTAAACGATCGTGCTATGGTATACGTTCGTGCTGAGTGCAACGCTCGTGTTAAGTATAACGCTGGTGCTAAGATAAACGCGCACACGGTGAACACCCAAGCGAAGTTAAACACGCGCGTGCGCGAAAACGTGTGGACGTGCGACCGCGCGCATCGGCTAACAGCGAGTCGGGCTGAGAAGGTCGGGAGGGGGGCGCAAGGGGCCACGGGGAGGTGGTGGGAGGGGAGGATGGGCGGAGCGGGCGGGGAAGGGAAAGATAGGGAGGTCCTCCTCCTCCCCCGCCCCTCCTCCTCCTCCCCCGCATCCTCCTCAGCATGCCACTCCTGCCTCTTCAATCCCCATGCCTCCTCCTCTATCCGTTAATCCCCGTCCTCCATCCCTCCTCCTCCCCCGCCGCCTCCTCCTCCTCATTCCCATCCTCCCCCTCCGCATCCTTGCCCCCCCCCGCCTCCTCTTCCTCCAAAACGAATCCTTGAAGTGGGTGACGTCAGTAACGAACTCCACGCGCATGGCCCTCACCGCCTTGGCCTTCGTCACCTCCTGGCGCACCTCGTCGCTGACGGTGCCGTCGAGCAAGTCCGCGACCCACTCCAAGTTGATGATCTCCTCCAAGCCCTCCTGCCCGTCGTACGCGCCGATGCGATGCAACATCGCGGACTCCATGAGGGCGGTGCTGTTCTTCGGCAGGATCTTCTCGCGCAGCACCTGGATCAGGGAGCAGACCGGCGCGCTGGGGTACGCCCACTCCTTCATGTCGCAGAGCGCCTTGAGGAACGAGATCGGCAGATCCCAGAAGCCCTTCGAGCAGGCGTACTCCATCAGCGGCATCTCTGGGCCGTTCTTCACCAGCGCGATGGGCAACTCCCCGTGCGAGTGGCCAGCCTGCGGGAACATGGAATAACAACGCTCCCCCGACCGCCCCGACCACGAGCCTAACACCTACCCGCCCGATTCATCACCATCACCGCTGGCCTCCGCTCAGCCGTCGCCGTCGCATCATTCCCTCCCCCCTCTTAGCCTACCCCGCGCTGCTCCACCTGGCCAGCATCGACCTCCCCTGCCCTCATCCGCCCTCCGCCCTATTCGGCTTTTCTCAGCCCCCGCATCCCCTCCTCGACCTCCTTCCCTCATCGGGCGGCCTGCAGATCGATCAAGCGATCGTCGCGGCAAGGGCCCTCGAGCTTGGCCAGCTCCGTGCGCACGGCCTGCTGCAAGGGAGATGCCCACTTCACGTCCGCGCTCAACCACTCGGACGGTTCCAGCACCGTCTGAAGCACGCGACTCCTCTGCGTGTCAACGATGTAGAGCTGCTCGTTCTTCCGCTCCAGCGGCCACAGCACGGCCAACGCGTCATCGATCGTGCCGACGCCGAGGAACCACTCGGCGCTGCCGCTCTTCTTGATCATGGCACCTCCCCGCACCAATTGGCAGAGACACCTCCGATCAAGCATGTGCATCCTATTCTGGGCGGCGGCCTGGCGGAGGAGTTCGATGTCGCTGCGTGGCATCGAGGCGCCGTCGGCGCGAGGCGAAAACCACTGGGCGCCCTTAAAGGTCGACACCTGGTGCATGCCGATCTCCTCGGTCTCCTTGTCCAAGTGCTTCCGCGCGACCTTCGGCTTGAACGCGTTCGGCTCCAAGCACGACCCCCGAGGAGGAACCGTCGTGGACACGTCCAGGTGCTTGAAATGGTGTGTCTTGTCGATGATGCCGCTATCTATGGCAACCGCCATCGTGGACATCGGGGACGATATAGTATTCTGCTGCTTGTCGACCCTCGTCTTCGCCTTGTTAAAGAGGTCTTCGACAATCTGAGAAGCTACCAATCGGGAACACTTCTGCTCGATGTGTTTCAACAGCCTCGGTGAGGAGAGGATCGCACGAAGACGACAGAAAAGGGGCGAGGGGGGAGGCACGAATGAAGAGGCGAGGGAGGGGGCAAGCAAGCTACACAGCCTCGGGGTAGTCTTCCAACCCTCCACGTCGAGCACGGCGAGAATGCGCTGCACGCTGACCTTCTGGAAGACGCTGCGGCCGATCATCACCTTGGCGCCGTCCGCCATGCATCTCTTCAGTTCGCCAAACAAGTGGAAGTCGTGCCGCAGCTCGTGCAGGAAGGTGTCGGCCAAGGAAGGGTTCAGCAGCATCACCTGGCGTCGCGGATATCCGCGTGAGAATGTCAGGTTCCTCTCGGGGTGCTCGAGGGTCAGCGCGCACGCGAGCGAGGCGAGGCGCTCCGCGCTCACGTCGGACTGAACGACCTTGGGGTCTGCCAAGCACATCTGCATCGGTGACCAGTTCGGCGGGATACCCATGTCTTTGAAATACCTGCGGGCCACCAGGAGAGTCACGGAGAGCCGCTCGCACTTGTACATGTCGCCTCTGATCATCCTGTCCTCGAACTTGACCGTCTCGGCCTGGCTCCGCAACTCCGTGTTCTGCCTGTGCCTGGCGGCGGGCAGAGGCGAGGGCGAGGGCATCGTCGTCCTCATCTCCCTCCTGCCTCCGCTCCCTCCGCATCATCCTCCTCATGTCCCCCCTGCCTCCTCTATCCACCTGAATCCTCCTCCATCCTCCTCTATCCACCTACCCCATCCCTCACCTACATCCTCCCTCCTGCCTCCACTATGCACCTCCTCCTGCCTCCGCTATCCACGTCCATCCTCATCCATCTCCACCTACCTCCCCCTCATCTCCCTCCAGCCTCCTCTATCAACCTACCACCCCCTCTATCCACCTACCTACCTCATCCTCCTCCATCCACCTTACCCCCATCCCCCTCCCCCAGGCGGGGGGGGAGGTAAACGAATCAGTAAGTCGACTGGGGTTCGGGGGCGGAACGACTAACCAAAAACATAATTAACCCATTCGTGCCCAGCTAGCCTGCTGTGGAAGGCCGCCGTGCTGCTAAGCACGTTAATGATGATGCGCATCATGTGGTAGTTTGACATCTGTCCGAAAAGAAATGCTGCCCTGCCCAATTGGTTAGCACATGATTGGTCCCAGGGTTCCTTGCCAGACTGTTTCAGCGTCAATTGTCCATTGGGCGCCTCAACGGGGGCTGCTGGGGGCTCGACGGCGGGCTTCTTCGGCGGGACCATCCTGTCGGCGCCCTTGAAGCCGAGGCTGAGCGCGGCACAATTGAGAATGTACGCGCGCAAGCTGAAGAAGCATGCCTGGCGCTTCGCAACCACGATCGGGCACTGAAACTTGCCTAAATGCACCTTCTGGCCTTTGCCTACCACCAGCCTGTGGTTCCGCAAATCCTTCCAGAACTCCTCCACCGCGTGCGAAGTGGTGAGGTCGACCTGGGACGGCTGCGGGGGGGGGAGCTCAGCGCGCCAGGAGATCGGGTCGGCCCAACCCAGACGCGTACGCAGCCGCCATAGCCAGGCTTACTCACACCCAGACCCACTCGCAATGACTACAACACGCGCGCATGCGCGCACTCAGAGTCGGACCGCGTGCACTCATATGCACATGAGCCCAGAGCAGTACTACTCAGAGTCTCTCTCACCCATGCCCGCTCACACCCGTCACTCATAATCAAACCCCATTCGGCTCAGAGTTGGTCACGCTGAGACGCTCCAGATACTTAGAGCCCCACTCGCACTCAGACCCGCTCACTCACATCACCCCCATACGTCCTGATACACAAACACGCTCACACTCAGACCAGCTCACATTCAGCCGCCCACTCACGCCCAGACTCGCAGATCACCCGAAAGTATTGTGTAACAAACTGAGAGGAAGCCTCTCGAGCACGCCATCCGAGCCCTCCCCCAACCCGCTGCCCTTGCGGCGGCCACGGGCCTCCGTGAGCTGCTCCTTGATGTGCGGCAGGTAGAACTGCCACAGGTGGTCATTGGCCGAGGTGTGGCACGAGTCCTGGTGGTTGATGAGGGCGCCCCTCATCTGTTTGAGGCGGGGCGGGGACAGAGTGCTCCCGTAGCTGCAGTTGCCCGCCGCGCTCATCACCACCAAGAACCTATACAGGGAAGAATGCCTGGGGGCGCGCGCGCCGATACTGCAACGCATGCGAATGGGGGCGGCATGAGATGGCGCCCTGCTCCCCTGAGGCCCTCCTCCATCGCCCACCCCCATCCCGTCCTCCTGCCCGCCGCCCCCTCAACCACCTCTCAACGCCTCCTCCACCAAGACGCCACCCCCATGCAGCCCACGGCACTATGGGGGGCAGTAAGTGCTGGGCCGCCTACCGCAAAGCACCCTTCGAAGCATTGTTGAGGGAGTGGGAGAGGTCGTAGTCGACCTGGATGTTCAGGTCCCGAAGACAATAACTCAAGAAGTGGTCAGCGCAGGTCGTGTCTGGCCCCGCGTCGGGGCTCAAGGACAACAGAGGCCACTCAAATGGATCTCCGACGAAATTGCCAGCATCGTCGCGGGGCACTCTAAACTTATGGAGCGGCATCCCCAAACCCCGCAACTGGTTGTCAAGCATGCGTAAGAACCAAAACGTTTTCAGGCGTCTGCGTTTCTTCGGGGGCGGGGCATCCTCGTTGGTCTTCAGCGCCTGCCCGAGCTTCCTCTTCACGACGCTCCTACGGGCAGGCAGCCCAACCCCCGCTCGGACGACCAGGGGGTGACGAGGGCGGGGGGGAGTGAGCGGATAGGGAGGGGAGTAGAAGACAAGGGGAGGCATGGGAGGGAGCGGGGGAGGGCGCCGACATCCAGCAATCACTCCTCCCACCTCCTCCCCCCTCCTGTTTCGTCGACGTCGTCCATGCCTCACTCCACCCCCTGCGTCCTCGCCCCTCCCAGCCGTCCTCTCCCTCGCCCTCCCTCCGAGGCCCTCCCCGCCCCCCCTCCCTCTCACGCCCCCACCCCCTCCGCCCGCCTGCCTGGCCAGATCCCCCTCCCTCCCTTCCCGAATGTTGCGCCCTCGGCTCCTCATGTGGGCGCGGTGCGCGGCCTGGGCGGCCTCGAGCAAGTCCTTGTCGGTCTCGAACGCCGACTCGGGGATGCGCTGCGCGGGCACCTGGCTGGAGCGCGGGGGTGGCGCTAATCGGGACCCTGGGGGGCACTAATCTGGACCTCCTGGGGGGCTGCCGCCGTCGGGGGTGCGTTTACGGGAGGGCGCTCACGCTGGCGTTCTGGCCACACCCCCCGCCGAATATTCACCCCCGCCCCCGGTCCCGGACGGTGTGGGGGGGGGTCACGGGGGGGCTAAGTTCACCTCCCCCCTGCGGCCCCGCTCCCCTGGGGCCCCCTTCCCGTGGAGCACAATCTCCGCTGCCCTGGGCCCTCCTTCCCTCCTGGAGGTCCGCCAAGCGAAATGGGCGCCGAGAGAGGCGGATGGGGAAGGCGTGGGGGGAGCGGGAAGGGACTGGGCAAGTGGGAGAGAGTGGGCGAAGGGAAGGAGAAGGGGCATGGGACGGAGATAACGAAACCTGTAGGGGGACAAGGGACGAGTGGAGGACGGGGGAGGGAAGGGAAGGGGGAGGGAGGGGGAGAGCGGGGCGAGGGAGGCAGGGGAGGTGTCAGGGAGATGGAGGGAGGAGAGGGGAGGGAAAGGAAGGGAGGAGGGAGGAGGGAGGAGAGGGAATGGATGAGGGAGGAGGGAGGAATCGATGAGGGGGGGCGAGGTGAGAAAAGAGAAAGGTAAAGGACAAGAGGAGGAAGGCGAGGCAAGCTAGATCACACAGCGCAACGCAATGCAAGGCAATGTTTACACGTGATGAGGAAGTGCCATGCACACGCCCACGGTGATGTGCAGAGTACACGCGCACGCGCCATGTACATGCAAATTTTAACACCTGACCCGAAGGGGATGGGGGAATGAGGAATTGACAGGGAACCAACTCGCGGAATGGCTGCTTCCGCCGTAAAGTATCTTTCCTCCACCCGCATCCGCACGCCCATCCCACACCACCGCCTCCTCCATTCCCCTCATTCCTCCTGAACTTCCTCAACGTACCATTATTCGCCCGCATAATCCCCTTCCCCCTTTCCATCCCAATCCACCGCCTCCTCCTCCTCCGCCCCATCCTCCTCCAGCCATGGCATACGGCACATGCGCGGACGCGCCCATGAGCATCGACACGCGCGCACAATGCGATGGCAGACGAGCGCGACGGCTGGCGCCGCAGAGCGCCTGGCGAACCGAAATGGAGCGCGCGCGCGTGCAAGCGGGCCGCGCACGCACGCCATGACACGCGCGCAACTGGGCGCGATGATGCGGCAATGGTGGCCATGCAAGAAAACAACCACGGGACCTGCCCCCCCAATAAGAGCGCGCGCGCTGGGGCCGCGCCGCGCTAGACCTCATTCAGCTGCACTGCGCGCGCGCGGCCCCACGCGCGCGCGCGCGTCGCGTCTTGAATTCCGCAGCAGCCCCGCGGCATGCAGGTGCCCGCGCGGCATCAGCCATGGGCGGGGCCCTGCCATGAACATGAGGGCAGGGAGGGGGGAGCGGGGCATAATAAGAAGGGATGGGGGTGCCGCACGCGCCAGCGCGGCGCCATCGCGTCGCCACGGCTGTCCTCAGGCAGCCACAGGCGCCACTTGCATGTCGTACCCGCACGGGCGGCACTTGTGCGGGTCTGGGCCCTTTGGCATGTCTGCCCCGATCGCCCGAACCGTTGTCCGCGCCCGCGGGAGCCCGCCCGCAGTGTGGGCGGTGCAATGTGCCGCATAATCCCACCCGCCGTCGCTGCCGAACCGATGCGAGAGCCCCGCGCAGCACGCGCCGCCAGCGGCGGGCCGCGGGCGCGCGAGCTGCCGAACCCCATGGGAGGGGGCAACCTGCTGGAAATCCGCCCAACGCGCGCTGCGAGGCCCCGAGCCACTGTCTTCGAAGCCGCGGCTGCGCGGGCGACTGCATCGCAATGCCAGAGTCGTCCACGGCGAATGCGGCATCGAGCTTGTCGTGCTGGCGCTTCCTCGGCTCTGCGTCCGCGCGCGCCTTGGCAGCATCCGCGCGCGCGCATTGTCAGCCATCGCTTCGGCAGAAGCCTTCGCCGCTGGCGAAATGCCCATGGCGGCAAACCTGGCGGGGCCGCGCGCGGGGCCAATCCGCGGCCCGTAAAGTGTCGCTGCGCGAGAGCTCCGCACTCGAAAAGCCAACGCGGCATCCAAGAAAACTTGTACAGGGCCCTCGGCCAATCCTTCAGGCCCGCCTGCGTCGGCATGAGGAACCCGCATGTTCGCAATGCACTGCGCCGCCCCTGCCACTTGAACGGCCCGCAAGCGGGCGCGGGCGGCGCGCGCTGGGCACACTGCGGGGCCGCGCCCTGGGAGCCTCCCTTTGAACAGAGCATCGACGGCCGCTTGGTTTGCCTTGCTCAACTCGATTGTGTCGTCGACACCAACGGTATCGAAGCCTTGTGAACAGCGAAATGACCAGCGGGCTGCGCCGTGGCGTCGGCGCGCCTCCCTCGTGCTCGTAGAGGCCGATAGCATCGAGGGGCCCGCGTTGTTTTTGTCGCGGCGCCCCTGGCCGCACGGAAAATTCTTGTGCGCTGGATGCACGTCGCCTTGAACCGCTTCATGAGAGACGACACGCCGGCCCGCCGCCGACGACGGCCGCCGCGCCGCTGGCGGCGCGCCGACGGGCCCGCGGACGTCGCGCGGGCCTTCTGTTGACAGCGACCCCAACTGAAACGGCAAACAGAATGCGCGCCGCCGCCTGCGCCCGCGGCACCCAATTTGGCTGTGCACCCAGGTTGGGTTTTGCCACCGTGCGCGGCATGGCACCGCCGTACGTAGGGCCCGCATGCGGCCCGCATGGGCGCTCGGGGGCCCGCGCCCGCCCCGCGCGACTCTCCCGTGTTCGACGCCGTTGCGCGGCCGCCGCCCCAAGCGCCGCGCCGCCATCGGACCCCGCTGCCGTAGCCGAGCACCACGCCGTTTGTCGGCGACGCCCCACAAGCGATCTCCACGTCCAGGTACCCTGTGGACGCGTTGAACACCTTGGTCGCTGCCCACCTTGTCGGAATGGGGCCGAAGACTGAGCTTCTGTACGCCTGGCGGATCTCTGCCGCAGACGCATTCGCGTCCACGTCGAGAATCTTCGCCGCAGCCCCAAACGACTCGAACATGCGGTGGGACGTGTCCCAGACCGCTGGCCCCGCCATTGCACCGCTTCCGCATGCGGGGCGGCGCGAGCTCGCGGCGACGGGCGAAACACGCCTACGAAACACATCGCCGCTGCCAGAAACACCGCGGCCGCGACGCGCAGAAAATACAAATAACTATCGGAGCGATGGGGAAGGGAACGGACGGAGCTGCAACGAGAGCGCGGCGGCGAAGAAGTTTCTCGGAAAATGGGAAGGGGGGGAAGGGGGGTGGGGCGACGGGAAGGGGATGTGGGAGGAGACGTGAAAGGGGAGGCGGAGGGGAGGAGGAAGGGATCTGTGGGAGGGGCAGGAGGGAGATCGGATGGGGGGGGGTGGAAGAGGGAGGGGCGCGGGGAGGGGATGCGGAGGGCGGGGGGAGGAGGAGAGGCGGATGAGGTTTTGAATGGAAGGGGAGGCGAGGCCCAGGGCGGGGGGACGAAAGGGAAGTGAAGAGGGGGAGGAGGGGCGGGTGCAATGGGAGGAGGGAGGAGAACACTGATAGGAGGAAGATGGGGAGGGAGGGATGACGGGGGAAGGGGGAGGGGGAGGAGGGAGGGGGGAGGGGGAAGAGGACGGGGGCGAGAGGCGCACTGGAAGTTGGAAATAAGAAAATCGGATGGGGGGATACGTGGAGGGGACGAGAGTGGGAAATACGAAAAGGAAAAGGGAGGGGGGGAGAGGTGGGAGGTGTGCTGGGGGGAGGGATGGGAGGGAGTGCGCAGTGCAAGGGCGCGTGGGGCAAGCGCGCACGGCGGGGGGCGACATAGGAAATCGCGCCCGCGCGCGGCGCACTGCCCGCCACCGCGCGGCGCGGCAGCGCGCTCGGCGGTCCGCCCGATACCAGCCAGCAGCACATACGTACCATCCGCGCCCGCGCCATCCCCGCAACTCCCCCGCCGCCGCGCCCCTATTCCCCCCTGGCGCGCCAAAGCATCCGCCTCGGGTCATGAATGGGCGCCTGCCATTCGCTCGCCGACCCGGCGCGAGCCGCAGCATGGCGGGGCGGCCGCGCGCGCGCGCGGTCCACGCCGCCTTCTGGGTCAGACGCTGTGCTGCGCAACTGCCGCGGTCGGCCATGTCGAGCTCCACGTCCTCGAAAGCGTCGAGCGCGCCTTGGGCCGCGGTGCCGCGCGGGGCCCCGCGCGAATCCCCCCATATGTCGGCGTGCCCAGCTTGCTGATTGATCGGCGATCTGGCTCCGCCACGACATGCGCGCCGCGTCGGATGCCACCCATCGCTGTGCATTGGCCGTTGCACCCGCGGCAACGGCTCCAGCGACAGCCCCGCGCGCCTGCGACTGCCGCCGTCGCTGCGGCAGCGGCCGCCCCATCGCCCATCCATGGAACGGGGGCCGCGGGGCGGCCGCAGATGATGGATCAGCGGCAGCGGCCGCGGCGCACGAGTTCGGGCGCAGCGGCCCCGCTGGGCGCGCCGCCCGCCACCGCCTCACGCACGGCCGTTGTACAGCGCGCCAGCATCAGCGACACCAGCGGCGCGGCGCGCAGCTGCGTTGCGCCGCGCAGATCGTCGGCACCGTCCAGCACCCGCATGTACACGTCGGGCGTGGACACCTGACGTCGCCATCTCGGCGTGACGCGCGAAGCGGCGGCGCGAAATGGTAATGGCAGACCCACGCGGTCGGCGTCGGACTGCATGCATCTTCCGTCTCCAACGTGGCCACGTCCTTCTGCCCATCGTCGCTGCCGTAGTGCAGCGACGCTCCTGGAGCCACCCCGCGACGAGCGCGTCGAGGCCATGCGCGCGGTAGGGCGCCGCCTGTGCCGCGGCCAGGGCCGCTCCGTCCTGGGCGGAACTGGCGGCCTGCCCCGCCTGGATGTACCCAATGATCTGCCATTTCAGAGAAGGACCCTCGCGGGGGGGGAGGGGGGGCAGGGCGTCTGGACAACGTTTGGCAACGGGGGGCGCGGGGGGGGGGGCACCCGACGCGCGGCGTCGGTCCAACAATCTCTCCCTCCCCCCTCCCCATTCCCCCCGCCCACTAATTTGGCACGGCGTAGGCGGGCGCGTGGCCCCGCGCGCGCGACTGGCGAAACGCGCAAACCGCGGCGCCAGCGTCGACGCACGAGGCACGCAAAATCGGCGCCGAGGGCCGCGCTGCCCAAACAGAACCAAAGTCTAGGAGGAACAACACATTGGATATACATACCCCAGCCACAGACATTGATGGTAACCTCGTTGGTGCGGGTGCCGCCATCGGCAGCCTGCGTCGGCGCCCGAGAGCACGTGCGCCTTTGTGCGCAAGCAGCAGACTTCGTTTTGTTTGGGCCCGACGACGACCGCATGAACGAATGTTGAAACGCAAAATCGATAGGCCGCGGGCGGGTCGGATACGAGACGGAGGCAGGCCATGGACGGGTCTCCAGGCGGGTCGCGGGCCAGACCGCGGCGAGCCACAAGTGGGTGGAGGGGCAAGCCGCGGGCGGGCTGCAGGCGGGTCGCAACTGGAGCACGGGCGGGTCGCGGGCGGGCATCGGGCGCGTCGCCGACGGACGGCGGGCGGCTCCCCAGCGAATCGCGGGCGTGTCGCGAAGGGGTCGCGGGGTGGTCGCGGGCGGGCCGACGACGATGGCAGCAACGCAACAAACAGCATCAACGCGGATGCCAACAACCGCGCGGCCTGGGGCACCGGTGAAACCATTCGGCCCCACTGAGCGGCCGCGGGCGGCAGTTCAACGCGGGGGGGGGAATGCGCAAGAAACAACTGGTATAACTTTCACTGGGCAACGGCGGGGCGCAGGCGCGCAAGCGCGGGTCGAGCGACGGGTAGTGGCACGCGCGCCACGTGCCACCAACAACTACTATGGCCAGGGCGGCAGCTTTACATAAGGATAGTGGGCATGTTAGAAAAGGCGTTGGGGAATTATCAGCAGTTGAATGCGGTGACTATGAAGATGGTTATACTATACTTCCAGAGCACGGTATTGTTGGTGATGTAAGAACGACTGTCATAATATGTATGGGTGTTCACGATTGGCACTGTAATTCACACTCACATGGCTGCACATACGCATGAACAGAAGCAGGATGCGCAACCCTGTATACGTCGACGTGCGATGGAGGGAGAATGAGGGGAGACAACGATATGCGAACGCGGCGCGCGCAGTAGCGCGCCTAACTATGCGTCGAGATATCGCGCCGATGACCGCGCGACGCGCTGCGCCCGTTGGCGAAGGCCTACTGCGCCGCGCGCGCCGACCGACGACGCGCGCGCCGCCCAGTGTAACGTTACTACAAGCTGTAGACGTGCACCCAACGACACATTGTGGAATTGTGTGCAAACATATATATCTATATCAGCATGGCATTGCAAACATAGAACACGCGCGTGCAATGGAACGATATTGCTAACGCAGCATGCCAAGCACTGCGCCACCCAAAAAATATGTCTTAGGGGGTGCGGGCCAATCCTAGAACGGCTCCACAACCTCCTAAGATCTCTTACAAGAAACGCATGGGCATAGAGTGCGTTTGAAGTGACTATCGGGGGGGTGGGGGCGACGGTAAAAACGCCCGCGTCGCTGTTGCGCGAACCAGGCTTCGGACCATACGTTGCGCGAGGACGCCCCATGCAAAACCCATTGCGGATAAGTTATTGCACCCCCGTCCGCGCAGCTATGCCGCTAAATCTTGCAAGGTGTACGCGCAGGCAACCGCCGCAATAAGCCTGGAGCGAAAAGTATAATGTAATAGCATGCCGTGAAAAAGCAATGGTGACAACTGCCAGCCCGAATGTGCGCTGCGAGCGGGCGGGGGCAGGGGCGGGGCACTCCCATAGACGGAACGCGCCCTCCATCCGTGTACGCGTTGTGGGCTGCATTAACAATAAGCGGGAGAGGAGGCGGACGAGGAGGAAAGGCGGATGGGGCGGAGGAGGGGGATGAGAAGAGGGAGGGAGGAGGGATCAATGGAGGAAGGATGGGGGAGGAGGGAGGGAGGATGGAGGAGGGAGGGAGGAGCGAGGGAGAAGGGGGCGAGAGAGGGAGGAGGGAGCGAGGGAGGGAGGGAGGATGGAGAGAGCGAGGGATGGAGGATGGATGGAGGGGGGATGGAACGAGGGAGGGAGGGTTGGTGGTGGAAGGTGCGACGAGAGCCGAGGCGGATGGTGGACGGCGAAGGTGGATGAGGGAGCGACGGAGGGAGGCAGAAAGGGGGGGGGGGGGGGGGCGAGGGAGCGGGGGAAGGGGGAGGGAATGATGGGGGGAGGTGGGTCATGGATGGTGGCAGGCGGATGGTGGAAGGAGCTGCAACAGAAGGCGCCTGAGGCAAGCAGATGCATGCAACCCCAGAAGGCACATTCAACGCCACGCTGGCTACGATACTGCGGTCAGTGCCGATCTTCGCGCCGTCGGGCCCGCTGAGCGAGATGTGGGTCGACCCCTGGCGGGCGCGGCTCGGTCGAGGGGCTGATGTGAAGGGGCGGGCCTGCTACCTCCAGCGCTGCTGATCCGCCCCATCTGCTGACGGCCCTGCAGCTCCCCACTCCTCCCCCTCGTTCATCTTCCTCCTCCTCCTCCAGCTGATTATCCTCCTCGTACTCCTCATTCCTCCTTCTCCCATTTCTACACCCCATTCCTCCTTCTCCTCCTGCTGCAGCAGACCACGAGGGAAAGGAGGCAGAAGGGGGCATGCCAGAGGTCTGGGCAAGGCAAGGGGCGGGGCGGGGCACGATGACTGATAAGCCTGGCAGGGGGAGATGCGGCAAAGCTGCGTCCTCGAACTCTGCTCTCGATGCCGCCACGGACCTGCACAACATGCTCTCCGTGTGGCGCTGGTTCTTCGGGTGGTAGTACGATGCGCGCACGGTCGAGGGCAGGGGGTTCTCGCCCATGGTGACGATCCCGTCGAGGCCGCGGCACGGGTACCCCACGAGGAACGTGCTCTCGAGCTGCTTGGTGACCGCGGTCAGCACCTGAAGATGCAGGCGCCGCGGGCACAGAACACATGCAGATACTGACTGCGAGTGCCGAACATGCTGAACGTCACCCCCCCCCGAAACAAAAGGGCTTACCATGCCAGTGCGGCGCGCGCAACGTGTATGTTTATATTGATGCACCCCGCCCCCGCAAGCTGTACTCACATCGACTCCGATCGACGAGTGGCAGACGAGCATGGGGCCACGGGCATCGGCGCCCCCTGCGCTGCGGGGAGAACTCGATAGAACAAATGACACGCATGAAAACAAGAGCGGAAAAAAGCGAATGCGCCTGGCCGAAGATCTTCTCCAGGGTATCACTGTGCTCCTGCACGGCGAAGTTGTGGAGCGAGATGAGGAAGGTCTTGATGTCCATCCCGCCCAACCCGATCAGCCTGTCCATCTGGACGGATATGCACCTGCAGTGGGGGACAGCGCCGCTGTCGAAGATGGCTCGGATGTGCTCCACGTGCACGATGCCCTGGCGGACCTCGATGACAGCAGGGCACCTCCCGACGTGGAAGTCGCCCACCTGGAGACGTTGAGTTTACACCGATGCCCACCCCCCACATTCCCGACAACACCCGCCCTGCTAGCACTGCAAATGCCGCTGGCAAAACAAGTATTCAAATCCCCCACCCCAGAACGTCTGTAACCGCTGCCAGTGCCCCATTTGCCATCCGCTATGCCCGTTGTCCCCGCCCACCCTCACCGCGCCCCTCCACCCACACTCGACCTCGCTCGAGGCCCTCGGGCCCCGCCTCAACCCCTCGCCCCCGCGGCGCCGACGGCCCGCGCCCAATCCGAACAGCGGTGTCGCTGCGACCCTGCGCCGAGCCGCACGCAGGCCTCATTTGCCCCCCTGGCCCGAGCCACCTTGATCGACTGATGATCTATTCAAATGGGTATCTGCATGTCAGCTGGCAGCTTGGCGATGAGGCCATTGAAGACCTTCTCGCACGCAATCTTGGAGTCAGACTGCAGGAGGCCGTGTCGGGTGTGGGTGGCGAAGCTACTGCGGAGCGCCAGCAAGACGGTAAACCCCAAGCTAATGGATGGAAACATCAGGCACCGCTCTGCGTCAGTATCATCATCTTCCAGACGGCCATATGGTACAGAAGGCCGCAGGCACAGGCCACTGCCGCCGAACCTCTGCGACGTGGCCCCCCAGCGCTTGCGGCGTTTGTGGAACCACCCGCTCGCGTCAGCGTGGCTGTCCCTCAGGCCGAGGGCCACTGTCATCTTCAGGAAGTCGAAGTACAACCTCCCCGAAAACCTCTCGCTCTCAAATGCAGCCCCCTCGAAGACAATGCCAGAATCGCCGGGCCCCTCTGGCGTGATCTGGAACTTCCCCATCCTGTGCCGCGAGACGATGTCCCGAATCTTAACCTTCTCGCCTGTCGCCGAAAACTGCACCGTAAACGTGTGCTCCATATCTGGGCGATCTCCATAAACTGCAGCCGTGATCAAGTTCTGGGCATACTGCCCTGGCGACGCGTCGTTCTCGTCCGCGGGCTGGACCTCGCACAAGCACCGCGGGTCGTCGGGATCCATGTCCAGGGTCCACTCCTCGGGTGGGAGGGCAACTGAGACATGGAGAAGAGCCCGCCCCCCCTACCGATCGCCCGAAACTAACGACCACGGAAACGCATGGAAAGCAAAGTAAAGCTCGACCTACAACTACTTAGATATACACCGTTTCGCACGGTGGCTCTTTGGCGGCAGGGAGCACTGCCGACTGGAGGGTCACGTTGTTCACCAAGATCTGTGCCACCGTGCCATCGGGCCGCCCGTCCGAGACTATACGGTAGTGCCTCGTCGAAGCCTGTAGCTTAGACAGAATGCTCGGTCGAGCCCCCTGGCTCGAGCCGCGACTGCCGCTTGGGCGGCGCGTCTCGGATCATGCACGGGAGAGGGGGCAAAGTCGGACCGAACGGGGCGCCCTGAGAACGGGGGCGACCGCGGCGCCCCCCCCCCCCCCCCATCACAGCTCAAGGCGAGTGCAGCTCGACCGGCGTCTCTGGCGAGACTGCGGGCGGACCCCGCACTGCGGTCGGACAGAGTGGCGAATATCGAAAGGAGCCCTGCGAGAGACCCAGCCGTCAGCGGCGGCGGGGGTGGGCGGGCATGCAGGAGGCTGCGACGCACGAGGGAAGCAGGGGAGGCACAGCCACGTATGCGAGGACACGGGGCGCCTACACGCCAGGCCATGGGGCGCCAGACATCGGGGCCCCCATGGGGCTCTTCGCGCGCCCGAATCCCGACCCGACCACTCAGCGAGGCCATAAGAAACCAGACTGCGAATGCACAGGGCATCACCCACCCACGATGCGAAAGCCATGGGCCAGAAGAAACCAGACTGCGAAGCCACAGGTCACAGCGATGACATAAGACACCAGATCGCAAAACCGCTGTCCATAAGAAACCAGACTGCGAAACCACAATGCATACGCCAGCGATGCCATGAGAAACCAGACTGCGATGACACGGGGAAAGCATGGTCGGTTCGCTGACGATCGGCCCCCGACTGTGCATGGTATATATTTGGGGGTGCGGCGGCCGCTCGAAGAGCAAGATGCCAATGAGCACCCCAGCCCACTGCCCCTGACTGTTCTCATACCTTTTACAGCCCCGCACGAAGGCCCGAGCCACCCCCGATCGAAGGTCTGCGCGAACAGCGGCACACCTTCACTCAGAATATGAATAAGGGTGCCGCTGCTGGAGGATGGTTTCAAGCTTCTTCACCCCGGCCTCCAAGGCGGACAAGCGGGAGGACATGTTCGCGAGGTTCACCTCCCATCCCGCCCTGATAACCGTGCTGCGTCCCAACTCACCCCTATTCCCTGGGCTGCCCCCCCCCCCCCCTCCCCTCGACGCCCCGCTCCTCACCGCTGCTATCATTCCCGCCGTCGATCGGCCCAGTTCCCCCGCGCGCGCGGAGCCGGCCTGTCTTCGGCCCCCTCCCCACCGAGCGCATCCGCCTTCCCCAGCCAGGCGGATCCAACTAACATGAGCATTACGACGCCGCAGCCCGCACTGCTCTCATCCACCCGCCCATTTCGATCCGCAACCCCCATTCCCCCGATCCTCATGCTCATCGCAGCTCCCGCCGCATCGCCTCACGCTGCCGCTCCCTGCCTGCAGACCCTGCCCACCCGCCCTCCCCTCCTGGTCGAAGGAGAGTCCAGGCGCTGATGATGATGCAGCTGTTGTTACCGTCGGCGGAAGGTGCGATCTGACGACGCCCCCGAATGCGGCGACCGCGATCTCGAACCCTCGCGCGCCATCGGCGCGCGCATGTTCACGGAAGTTCAGTGGGGCGGGGTAAAAAGGGGCGAGGGGCGCCGCGCCAGCTCGACCCGTCGGGCGGCGGGATGGACACATGATGGGGGAGAGCCCCTGACTTACCCAGACCGATGGGCATCGACGATCGCAATCATATTTCGTTTTTCCTGCAGCAAAGCGCACCTATCCGCGCGGCCTCTCGACCCCTGGGCGCGTGCACGGCGCAGACAGAGCGAGGCTGGCCGAAAGCAGCGGGGACCGTACACGACAACAGTGTGCGATGCGATCATACCTCGAGATCGGCCGAGCGTCGAAGCCGATCGGGGGCGAGACGGGGTGAGGCGAGAGCGCGGGAGGGAGTGGGTAAGGCGATCGCGGGGGAGGGGCTGCGAGGCCACGATGAATGGAGGGGTGGGGGAGGGGAGGTGTGACTTTGAGAAGGGCTGGAGGCGGGCGGAAGGAGTAAATGGGGAGTGAGAGGGAGGGGGCAAGATTACTTGGGAGTGAAATGGGAAAGAGGTGAAATAGTGAGCGAGAAGTAACAGGGTTCGAGGGGTGAGCTCGTGTAAAAAGGGGGTGAGATGTGGCGCATTGAGGGAGGGGGTGCGAGAGGGGAGCCGTCAAAAAGCACAATCTCAAACCATGAGCTCCTCCTCCTCCTCCTCATCCTCATCCTCCTCCCCCTCCTCCCCCTCCTCCCCCCCCTCCCCCTCCCGCCCTCCTCCCTCCTCCCTCCCTCATCCCTCCTCCCTCTGCCCCCCTCCTCCTCCCTCCTCCATTCCCTCCTCCCCCCTCCATCCTCTCAGCTCCTCCTCCTCCTCCTCCCCCGCCCCCTCCCCCCCCCCAGCTCAACCTCGCCCTCGTCCGCCATAGGGGGGTTCCAAGTACGGCCCCGCGCAAGAAACTGCCATTCTCCCAACCCCGCGAGGGGCAATCCCCACGGCGGCGGGCTCAATCTCCAGCCCGAAACTTCAAAAGAGGCCAGCACGACAATGTCAATGCCAGGGCCATCCAATCCGAGCGAAACGAGGCTGGGCCGCCTCCGAACCCCCTCCCCGAAGAACTAGAGCGACAGCTCACGAGTTGGTGAGCGGGGCAACGACGGGGCCCTCCACAGAGCGCCTGGGACGCTTGCGCTTGCACTGCTCGTACATCGCTTCGTCGACGGTGACCTCGCGCTGCTGCTTGGTCTCCTTGTTGTTCTCAATGAACTTCGCGAGCTTGTCCTTCGCCTCCCCGAGCTGGCCCTTCTTCTTCGCGCCGAACAGCTGGACCACCTTCACCTTGTTATCACGAGGATGTGCGCCGCCGCGTCGTTCCAGTTGTCCTTGATGTCTTTGCCTACGGGGGGCGCGACGACGAGGGCGACGGCGACGACGACGACGACGACCACGACGACGACGACGACGACGACGACCACCACGACGACGCCGACGACGACGACGGCGACGACGACGACGACGACATCCTCATTACCATCCCTCGTCCTCATCCGCATCCTCATCATCTCCCTCATCATCGCCATCAGCATCATCATCATCACCATCGAAATCATCATCATGATCATCGTTATCCTCATCCCCATCCCTATCCTATCACCATTACACTATTACCATCATCATCGGCATCCTCATCATCATCATCATCCTTAGCCTCATCATACTTAACCTCAATATCCTCATTATTATCATCTTCCTCGTGCGCATCATCATTATCATCATCGTCATCATCCTTATCCTCATCAGCATACTCATCATCCCCCTCATCATCATAATTATCCTCATCATCTCCCTCACCTGCATCATACCCCCTCATCATCATCCCCATCCTCCATCCTCATCCCCGCCCCCTGTCGCCGTCGGGCCACTGCTCCGACAACTCGCGGTCCGTGCCCGCGATGTGGTTGTGCACGATGTCCTCGGGGCGGGGGGATGGGGGGCGCCGAGGGCGGGGGGCAGCGAGCGGAGAGGAGGGATGATGAGCATAAGAGCGGAACGGACGAGGAGGAAGAGGGGAGGAAGGAGGAAGGGGAATAACTCCTCCTCCTCCCTTCCTCCTCCTCCCTTCCTCCCCCCCCCCCCCTTCCTCCTCCTCCCCCTCATATCCCTCCGCACCCTCCTCCTCCTCATCCTCCTTCCCATTGCCCTCAAACGACGTTTCGGCGTCGCGCGCTGCCCCCGACGCGCCCTTGGCGTTGGCGTCAATGGCGCCGTCCGAGCCCGCCGCGGGCTCCTGCGCCGAGAAGCAGCAGTGCGGAGCCAACCGCGCGATCTCCCCACCCCGCCAGGCGGCGGTAAAAAAAAACGCCCTCTCGGTTGAGAGCCCCGCGGTCGATGATCTGGGCCCTCAAGAACTTCGCGAACGTGTCCTTCACCATCATGTCGCCCGCGATCGGGAACGAACGCGGCAGACCTGGCAGGAGGGGTCCTCATCCTCATCCTCATACTTCCACTCCTCATCCTTCAACTGATCATCCTCCCACTCTTCATCATCATCCTCTTCCTTCCTCATCGTTCCATCGCCCCCTGCACTATCCAATCGCTCTCCTGCGCTACCCCATCGCTCATCCTCCTCCCTATCGGGCTATATGTCTTACCTCCTCCTCCTCCTCCTCCTTCCATCGATCCCTGCACTATCCCATCGCACATCCTCACCTTCCCTTTTCACTCCCTCCCATCACCCGCTGAACTCGCATCTGCTACACTCACCCCCTCATCCCTCACTCCCATGTCCGCCCGCCCGCCCAAAACCAACATGAGGGCGATGAGTGGAAGGATGGGGAGTGGAAGGATGAGGAATTGCAGCGCGGGGATGAGGAGTGGAGGGACGAGGAGTGGAAGGATGAGGATGAGGATGAGGAGTGGAGTGGACGGGCGAGGAGGAGGAGTGGAAGGAGGAGGAGTGGAAGGATGAGGATGAGGAGGAGGAGTGGAATAATGAGGGCTGACCCGAAAGATAATCCATCGCGGCAGCCACGCGCTCGGCCTTCTGGCAGATCCACGTCGCGGCCTCGGGCGGCACCTTGCGGTTCGCGACCTTGACCACGAGCGCGAAGGGCCACGGCGCGGGCACGTCGGCGAGCGATTTGACCTTGCTCTAAGCGCGGGGCGGAGGAGAGGGCCGCCGCCGCGTCGGCGGCCGTCCGAGCCTTCTTCTTCGCGCTGCTGGCCTCCATGTCCTTGGCCTCGCGCGTGTTGATGGCGTCGAGCGCGTTGATCTTCGAAGTGTCCTCGGGCGGCTGCGCAGGGATGGGGGCGGGGGGAGAAAGGGGGGGGGGGGGCATGATATCATGGAGGGGAATGGAATATTGCAAGGGGCAACTGGGGAGATGAGGAGGCGACGAGGGGCGGAGCTGAAGGCGAAAGAGCGGGGAGGGGGTCCTCCTCCTACCTTCTCCGACCTCCTCGTACCTCCTCCCACCTCCTGCTATATCCTCCTACATCCTCCTACCTCCTCCTATCTCCTCCTAACTCCCCCCCCTCCTCCTGCCTCCTACCAGCCTCCTCCCCCTGCCTCGTCATCATACCTCCTCCTACCACCTCCTCCACCTATCGCATCCTTCTCCTACATCCCCCCGGTGTCCTCCTCATACCTCCTCCTTTCTGCTACGCCCTCGGCCCCCCCTCAAAAAAACGAATCCTGGATCATCCGATTGCAGATGTTCGCCACCGTGGTCATATTCTTGAATATGACCTGCTCCTCGATGTCCTGCGGCATCTCGGCCTCGCAGCGGGCGACGGGGGGCGCGGGGGAGGTGGTGGAAGCAAGGAGGGAGGGGATGCAAGCAAGGAGAGGCTGTGGAGTCCGAGGGGGGAGCAGGGAGGAATAGTGAGTAAGACACGGGAGACACGAGGGAAAAGGGGGGGGGTCGGGGGAGCGCATGGCGGCCTTCTGCTGCAAGATCAGCACGAGCACCTTCACCTCCTTGGGGGGGGCGATCTTGGCGGACTTCGACGCCGCCACCATTGCAGCGGGCAAAAGTAACAAGAGAAACAAAGGGGGGGCACAACTCGAATCAAATGGTCTGCACTGCCGCAGCCGCGACGGGGGGGGGAAGGAAAGACGATGAGGGAGGGATGCGGGGGGGGGGCCTCTGGAAATCTCCTACCGCCCCCCCTTTCTCTGCCATCCCTCTAACCCTCGTCCTATCTCTATGGCCCTCCTCCTCTCCTCCACTCTCCTCCCCTCCTCCTCCCCTCCTCCTCCTTGCCGCCCCCCTCTCGCCTTACCTCTTCTTAAGTCCTCGTCATGCTCCTCATTCATCCTGGTCTTTGAATGCCTAGGCACGTCGAGGTGTGCGTCGGCGCACACGCGCCACACTCTCTTTTGAAAAAAAACGCCCTTGGCGCTCGAAGGGGGGGGCCCTCGGCGCGAGCGGGGGCGGGGGTGTATTGTTCTGTAATGATAACTTCCCCGCTCCTTCTCAGTCCTGCAGTTGCTGCTTCTGCCCCTCATCCTCCTCCTCCTTTTCGCATTCCTCTCAGCGCCCCCCCCCCCCCCCGGTGCAGCAGCGCCTTCTTAACTTTGCCGAGGCGAAACGCGTTGCCCGCGAAGGCCCTGTATTCTGACGTCGCGATGGCCAGCGCGGTGAAATGGAATCGCCGGCTTCGAACACCGCTAGGCTGGAACGCGCGCGAGCCAAGATGCCCATGGGGAAAAATGCCAGGACGCCGTAAAGGGGGGAGATGGGCCTCGCAGGATGGCCCATGAGGGCCCACGGGGGACCCAGGAGGGCCCTAAGAGTGCCTCAAGAGGCCCCAAGAGAAACCGATACCGAATGTCTCCCGACCTGTGTTTTGGAGTTCTTCAGGCGAGGAGGTGGACGAGGAGGGCGGGTAGGACAATGGGGCCGACTGGAATGCCACGTGCAGAAGGGCAGGCAACTTCGACAACTAGCGGGCGGCCAGCTTTTCGAGCGCTTCCCCGAGGGCCAGCGTTTCGCGCAGAATCCAACCGCGATTCGAGACGAGTCCAGCCGCGGCGACGAGGCGGCGACGAGGTAACAGTCGACCTAGAACCCCAAGTAACGAACGACAGTGTCACTCGTGGCGTGAGGAAGGGTACTATTGACCCCCCCCCCCCCCCCTTCCTCACCCCCCCCCCCCCCTTCCCCCGACTCTACGCCTTGCCCGAGGGGGGGGGGCGGCGGCGGGCGGCGCCGACGACAGCGAAGGTCAGCTTTTCGAGCCGAGCCGAGCAGCGACAACCCGAGCAGAGTCCAATCGCGGCGGCGAGGTGGCGACGAGGGAGCCCCCGCCACCAAAAAGACCGAACGCAAACAAAACAACGCAGAACCCCGTCGATCCCGCCATTTCCTGCGGGGCCCTTTTCGCCCAGAGAGGCCACGTGCAAGTTGGAGGGAAGGGGGGGGGGGGGCGTCAGATCAGCGGGGGGGGGAGTTACAGCGTAGACCGCCGCTTCATGGCGATGCTACCATGCCCAGCTTACTGTGCTTGCACGGGGCAGCGCGGCTCGAGAGATCCTGAATCCTCATCGGCGTCGTCATCGCCAGCAGCATCATCGGCAGCATCATCATCCTAAGGGTCATCCGCAGATGATGCAGAAATCTCTGGGGGCGTATGGTGGCGACCCAAAGTGTTTTCCCCGCGGTCCCTGGGATGGCCCAATAGGGATCATCGTCATCTTCGCTGTCATCACCACCGTCATTGCCGTCGCCGTCGACGCCGTCATCATCATCACCACCGCCACCATCACCATCATCAACATCATCCCCATCCTCATCCCCGCCCTCCTCAGCATCGCCAGTGTCATCGTCATCATCTTCATCAACATCATCATCGTCGTCATCGTCATCATCATCATCGCGCGCGCTGCACGTCAGACCTTCGCCGCAATCCAACGCACATATTCTCAAGCGAGAATTGCGTGTCCTATGCTCTTGCGTCGCTAAGTTGTGAGGAAGTCTCGGGCGGAACATCGCCTCTGGCCCCTTGGATGCAAAACCTGCGGGGGGGGGGGGAAGGGGGGGTCGAACTTGCGTTCCTGCCCCCTTATGTGCCTTCTGGGGGGCTCCAACGGTGAGAACCCTGCGGCCCTGCCACACGCGCGTGACCTGGGAGGGCTTCTTGGCGCCCCCAGGGAGGGCTCCAATAGTGAAATCCGCGATGATGATGGTGACGGCGATGACGAATGCGATGGCGATGGTGGCGACGACGGCGACGCCGATGATGATGACGGTCAAGTGCGTTACGTTCTATGGCCGCTGCGACCCCCGTGCACACAGGCCTTTGCACTATATGTTCGACGACTAGTCCTCAACGAAATCAGGCAGTTGTTTCTCCGCCCGCAGCCTCCTACATTCTGCTGCCTTGGCACGCGCCATCTCGCTCGCCCTCTTCCTGGCGCTCGGCTAGTCGAGTGAGAGTTCTTCCATGCCGACGTGCACCTGCTTGTGCCGCACCTTGCTGTGCTCGCGTTTCACCCACTTAGCGAAGGATATCTTTTCTGGACTGCCACTCTGAATTTGCATAGCCTGCATCGCCTTCATCGCCTTCATCACCGTCATCGCCTTCTTGCCCTTGAGCTCACTCTGTCTGGGGCTTGCGATTCAGGGCCGCGAAAGACGCCGGGCTGCGGCCACGCTGGCCGAGGATGCAGTGACGAGTCCCTTTTGTCTGCGATGCGGCGTCGATCCCCCCGATCTGCTTCGCGAAGTTTGGGTCCTCACACTTGGACGTGAAGCGTTTCCTTTTTCTGGCCAGCGTCCTCGTGCTTGCCGCTCGCGCCCTGGAAAGCCCCCTCCAACATCTTCTGGAGCTCTGGGTTCGAAGAGGTCATCCACGCGCCCTTGGAACACGTGCCCACAGGTGCCTCAACGCCCAGAACTGGCACAGGTTTGCGAGGCGGGGTGCCCATGCACATGGCGTCGTCGCCAGAGCCCGCAGCAGCCTCACCCTTGTGATGGCGGGAGCCCCCGTCTTCGACAACATCGAACCTGGATCTTCCTCAGCAGCAGATGCAACCATGTCCAGCATCATTGAAAACTCCTTGCGCCACTGGCGCGGGGTGCCTCGGTCTTTGCTCTTGATTTTACCGAACTGGGAAGTTAAAGTTCGAAGCCTGTAAACTCCTTTTGCACCTTCGTCTGAATATATGTCGATACCGTGTCCGGAGACAAACATGAGTGCAGCTTTGTAGATAGATTGCTGGTTCAGACAAAATCCGTTCGACTTCTGGAGTGCGAGTATCAACGCTGGCCTATACCTGTTGGCTGCCGCCCAAGTCACTGCTGCCTTCGCGTTCGCAGACGGGCAAAGTAAGGACTGGCTATTGGTGCCGCTCGTAACCAGGAGCAAGCTGAGAACATCTTTGCATTCCTGTTCAGAGAGGTCAACTGACTGCCGTCGGCTGGGCATTTGCAGAACCAACTCGAAAGAAAACTTATTTGAACCCAAATTGCCATGGCACGGGTGACGATGACGGATGACAGCGATAATCGAAATTTCGGACGCTGGTGATGATATCGAAAATGAAGCCCATGATCGCCCACATACGAAAATACACCCTAGGCGCCAAGTCCTAAACCTTAGCGCCGCTACATTATGATATGGAAGGTGTTGATGTTTCTGGTGTCGTTTTCCTTGTTCTTAGCGCGATGCACCTCAAAACACACACGCGTTGCTCTAAATGCTGCCGCTGCTCGCACATACAAACGCACGCGCTTAGGTTCAGACGCAGTGGGCGCGCAGGGGCGATCCACCAGGAGAGCCCCCAGGATCGTGCAATTCGCGGGCCCCTCGGGAAAACTGGTGCCCAGCGCCCCAGAGGATGGCCCCTGGGGCCTCAGCCAAGAGCGCGCCAGCCCACCGGGAGAGCCTCCCGGAATGCGACGCGATCGCGGACCTCAGGAACCGCCCAGAAGAGCCTTCTGGACATGTGACGCACATGGGAGGCTGGAGCCTAACGACCCACCAGGTGAGCCTCCCGGATCGCATTGCTCGCAGCCCACGGGGATAGCCACCCGGAGCCAGCAGCCAGGGGCGCTTCGTGCCCCCCCCCAGAGATGGCGCACGCCTGGGCCACAGCTCATGATCGAGGTCCGCCAGGCGCGTCGCCTTGAGCTCCTCTCTAAGGTCCGCGTGAACGCGCTGACTCGCTTGGTCGGCGCCGTTGAACCGCGCCAGCGACAGCACCAGGCGCCCCCTCGCCAGGGCGGGCAGCTCCCCGGGCAACTTCGAGTCGCCCACCGCCAAATTCGCGAGCAACCTCGGGGCCGTCAACCCATTATCGCGCAGCGCGGCGATCGCAAGATCGAACTGCGCATCGCCCCACTCGGCCCCGGCCGCCTGGCCCTTCTTCAGGAATGCAAGCGCGACAGCCCAGCAAACCTTCTCCCCCGCGCCCCTCGCGCACAGCGCTGCACCCCCGCGCGAGTTAACTGTTCGCGATGCGCTGCGCTGTAGGCGTCGTCGGCCTGAGAATTATTTCAATCGTGCGGTCCGCCTATGAGCTTCTATTAGCTTCTACTGGCTTCTGCTCGGTCGTGCTGTGCCCGCCGATTCTTCCACCATTCCGCCATGCGCCGATGCGCACAACCCCGCGGCGCATCGGGGGGCGCTGCGGGGCGCCCCCCCTCCCCGAAACAAAAAAACGCGGGGCGGGAGCGCAATCGCCGCGCTCGGGCGCGCTGCTGGCAGAAAACTCAATGCGCACGCAGTGCGAACAGGGCACCGAAGGCCTGCTTGTGGCGCGGCAAGCGCCGCGAACAGGCCGCCCTGGCGGACTCGTCTGCAAACAGAGGTCGCGCAGACGAGCAAGCACCGCATCCACTCGTCGAGCGTCAGCAGCATCTCCCGCTCACGACGCGGGCTCGCAGCGCCTCCGAACCGCCGAGGAGTGGGCTGTAAGCAGCCGGTGGGTAGCGGCGAGGCTGCAGCAAGCGTGGAGTCGGGCCCGAGCTGCCTGCGGCGGCTTCCGCGCCCGGCGGCGCCCGCCACGCCTGCTGGCGGGTCGCGGTTTGCTGGAGTTCCCGCCGGCACTTCCCCGCCCAGTCAGCCCCGTCGAGCGAGAAGCGCGCGCCAGGCCTGCAGACATCCCGGCGCGCCCCCAAGATGCGGGCGCTGCCTGCGTCGCCCACCATGCGAGGGGCGTCGCCCCAACGGGGTCCTGGCGCGGAGTCGACCTCGGCGGCCACCGAGCGCCGCGCGGCCTGGTCGAAGTCCTCGAAATGCGTCAGCGCCCTGGCCCCCGCGGCGCCGCTCTGCTCATCATCGGTGTCCCTGGCTTCTGGTTTAAACGTGCCGATGAAGCGAACTTCTCTGGCTGCGGCCATGTCGGCGCCCCGTCGGCCCTCCGTCCCAGCGGCCATCTCGTCGCCGGACGCCTCCGCAACCGCCGTTCCACGCGACCACTCCAGCGGCGCCTCTGCGACGGCGTCCGCGGTGACGGGCGGGGCGACGGACGCGTCGGCCTTCGCGCGCGCCGGCAGATCGCCCGCGGCGGGAGCGGCGACGAAGCCGACGGCGAACGAGTCGTTGGTTTGCCGAGACGGGAAACGTTGAAGCGCGGGGCAGCAATCCACAGAGCGGGCCCTGTCGCGACACAGCATCTGATACGATGCGCAGCTGTTCCTCGGGGTCGGCCAGGCCGCGGCGCGGCTGCCCCTCCCCCCATTGACCTCCCGCAAGACGTTCACCTATGTCTTAACGCTCGATCTCGCTCCACTGGCATGGAGGAGCACTCCGAGCTGATACCCGCCCGGGCCATAGCGGCGGGCGCACATCGGCGAGCGGGGCGGGGCCTCGGGGCCTCGCGGGGGCCCGAGCTCAGTCTTCCGCGCCAAGGTGGCCACGGCCGAGACAGCGCGCAGAGACCGCGGCGCCCGCGGCCCCTCCACCGCGGCAGCCAGGCGCCCACCACGCCTCCTTCGCGGTCGGCTCGGGCGTTGCAGCGGCAAGCGTCGAAGAGCAAGCGCTTCTGCATACCGTCTTTGCAGGGGGCTGCGCGCTCCGACCCGCTTTCGGCGGGCCCCCTGTTGCTTGTCGCCCGCCAGCTGTTGAGGCGCCATCTCGCAGACCTCCGCCGCGAGCTGCCCATGGGCGGGAACTGCGCCCCCCTTCTCCTAGAGCCGCGGCCAGGCAGCACGGGGTTGTTCACTGAAGAAGCGCGCAATGTGCATCCGTCTGCCAGTCTGCGCCGCCCCCACCCAGCTCCATCTCGCGGCGTCGTCTTCTGCGGCGACGCCGAGGGTCCTTGTTTTGAAAGGGCAGCGCCCCGCGCCCCCCCCCGTCCTCCTCCTCCCCCCCTCCTCCTCTCCTCTTCCCTCCTCATCCCCCTCCCCCCTCCTCCCTGCGTTTCACCCACCCAGCACTGCGTTTCGCGGCCTCGCAGGGAGCTCCACCGAAGCCCCCCGCGGCACCGCCGGCGCGCGTCAGTCACCACCCAGCGCAGCGTTTCGCGGCCACGTCCTGGGCCCCGCCGAAGGCCCCAGTGGCGCCGCCCGCGTACTTCAGCCACCGCCCAGCACTGCGTTTCGTGCTCCCGCTGGGAGCTTCACCGAAGGCCCCAGCGGGGCCGTCCGCATGCGTCAGCCACCACCCAGTGCAATGTTTCGTGGCCCCACAGGGGGGCTCCACCGAAGGCCCTCTGGTGAACCCTGCGACGCGGGCGCGGGCTGCGGACGCAAGGCGCGCGCATGGGGGCCGGAAGAGCACTCGAGCCAACGCCGGCACGGACCACGCTGCTCTCTACTGATAGGCCATGCGATAACCCCCCATTGCTTGCGCGCCCTACACGCGGATGCAGCCTGCTGCATGATGCCACGCGGCGCTTTCAGCTAACGCCCCTTCATTGTCTACCTGGGGGTCGAGCCGTCGGGCCTCGCTGAGGGCGAAGCGGCAGCAACGAGCAAAGGAAATGTAAAATTGGCGACACAAGGGCGCGCGCACTTCCACCCGCGCAAACCCGACTCACCCGTCACAGAACTGTTTCCTTGCACATGTAAGAATACTCGCAGCAAAGGAGCGCCCTCCCAGCGCGCCCGCCGCGCAGATATCGAGATGTGAGAATGAGTTCCCCCGACCGGCGCACACAGCCTCTATGTGCCAAGCGAGGTGCTCGGCGAAATATGCGCGGCCCCTCCAGCGCGGTGCCAACGCGTTCTACATGCGTGCGTATGTACGCGCACTCGGCTGCTCTCCGCTCGTCTCTGCTGCTCTTCGCCGGAGTCAGCTGACCTTTGCTGGTCTCTGGCCGTGTCCGCCGGTGTCTGCTGGTCTCTGCTACTCTCTGATGGTATATGCTGCTCTCTGCTGCTCCCTGCTGCGGTCTGCCGGCCTCTGATGTTACCTGCCAGTGCCTGCTCTCTGCCGCTCTCAACTGCCCCTGGCCAATGATCGGAAACGTCAGCAGCTGCCGTCGCTCGCCGAAGGACCCCCCCCCCCCTCGCATCGCCGAGCGCCCTGCATCTAATCAGCCCCCCCCCCCCCCCATAATCGGCGCAACGCGCGCGGTCGCTGAAGCAGGCCCCGACCAGCGACCGCGCGCGCGGACTAAACGCGCGCGGGGAACGCAGCGACGCTTCCAGGCGCTCCCCGATAGCCTCTCCAGTCAGGCGCCTGCCATGCCGTAGAATCCAACGCGCGTCGTGCGTGTGCGCGCGCGTGTGCGCGTGTGCTTTTCTTGTTGCCACCGCCCCCCAGCGCTCGCAACCTCGCAGCGAGCGTGGCGCTGGGTTCTGGGAGGCCCAGGTATGCCCTTGGAGACGCCGCTCCAGGATGCACCATGCCGCGCCGCGCCGTCCGCCTTGCCAGGCTGGATCCGCGCGCTCCGTCGATGCCGCGGCCCGGGGGGCATCCTGCCACGCAGTCGGGAACGCCGCGCCGCGATCCCCGCGCGCGAAGAGAGAATGAAAACAAAAATCAGAGAAAGACGACTTGGTGCGTTCGGGTTCGGCACTACTCAGGGATCCTACCATTCGCCTGAAATTGCGACCCCTCTTTAAAATAATTCACGATTAATTTATAATATAATGATAATGAATTAAAACTAATTCTAATTACAATGAAACAAACCTAATTCTATTTAGCTTGAAACTATCTAAAATTGAATTGAATTAGAATTAACTAAATTCTATTAAGCACAATGATATTCATTTACAATACATTGCATTGAATTGAATTGAACTGACTCAGCACATGTTACTTCTACACTGCTACGCGAGGATACAACTACAAAGCCCTAGAACGTCAAGGCGGCACAACACATCCCCATACGTCCCCAAAGAGACGCCCCAAGACCCACGAGGGCCACAGGAACCGACTCCAAGAGATTGGCGGCCCAGGCTCGGGCTGCGGCGGCAGCAGCAGCCCCCCCCCCCCGAAGGACGGCCCGAACGAAGAGGAGGAGGAGGAGAAGGGACAGGAAGAAGGCTTCCGAGGGGGAGGAGGAAGGAGGAGGAGCTTTTCCTGATTACTTGGCTGGGCCAGGGCCTCCTGACTGAGGCCCTGACCCGCGGCGGCTTGAACCGCAATGGCGAGGAGGGGCCCAAACAGCTACCAGGAGAAGAGGAGAAGAAGAGAGAGGCGGCGGGAGGGGGGGGGAGGGGGAGGAGGAGGAGGAGGAGGAGGAGGAGGCGGAGGAGGAGGAGGAGGGGAGACCATTTTCTTTTTCCTTGGGTCGTGGATTGGCCGTGCCAAGGCCCAAGGCCCTGGCACTCGGCCCCGGCTTGAACCGCGATGGAGCCAAAGCAGCCACGGGGGAGGAGGGGGAGGGGGAGGAGGAGGAGGAGGCTCAGGAGGAGGAGGAGGAGGAGGAGGAGGGGGAGGAGGATGAGGAGGAGGAGGAGGGGGAGGAGGAGGAGGAGGAGGAGGAGGAGGGGGAGGAGGAGGAGGAGGAGGAGGAGGAGAAGGAGGATGAGGAGGAGGGGGGGGAGGAGGAGGAGGCGGAGGAGGAAGGAGGGAGGAGGAGGAGGAGGAGGAGGAGGAGGGGAGGAGGACTGAGGAGGAGGAGGAGGAGGGGCAGGAGGAACAGATGGAGGAGGAGGAGGCAATAGAGGGGGCGAGCCGAGCCGCGCCGCTCCGCGGTCCACCCGCTTCCGCCGCCGCGCCGCGCCGCGCCCCGCCGGGCCGCGCCGTCGCCGTCAGAGCCGCCGCCGCGCGCCTCCTCAGGCCTCCAGGGGGGGGGGAAGGGGGATGGGGAAGAGGAGGGGAGTGAAGAAGAGGAGGAGAACCGAGGAGGAGGATCAGGGGGAGGAGGAGGAGGAGGAGGAGGAGGAGGAGGAGGAGGAGGACCACGAGGAAGGCGAAGAGGACGAGGAGGAGAAGGAGGAGGACGACGACGAGGAGGACGACGACGAGAAGGACGAGGAGGGGGGGGAAGAGGAGGAGGAGGAGGAGGAGGAGGAGGAGGCGGAGGAGGAGCAGCAGCAGCAGGAAGAGGAGGAGGAGGGCGGACGGAGGTGAAGGAGGAGGGGCAGGAAGAGCAAGGTACCAGGGCCTTAAGGAGGAGGGGCAGGAGGGGACGAGGAGGAGGAAGAGAGAGGGAGGAGGCGGAGGGGGGGGAGGAAGAGGAGGAGGAGGAGGTGGAGCAAGGCAAGGCAAGGAAGAGGAGGAGGTGGAGGAGGAGGAGTAGGAGGAGGAGGAGGAGGAGGAACATGAGGCGGAGGAGGAGGGGGGGGGGCGGAGGAGCAGGAGCAGGAGGAAGCACGGGGCCTAGATGTACCAGCCCTTGACGCGGCCAGCGTCGGCGCCGCCGGCGCGCTCTGTGGGCCAGGAGTCCTGGGAGTAGGAGGAGCAGGAGGCCGAGGAGGAGGAGGGGGGGAGGATGCGGAGGAGGAAGAGGAGTAAGAGAGGAAGGAGGCGGAAGCTCCTCAGGAAGAGGAGGAGGCAGGAGGCAGAAGGTGAGGCGGAGGAGGAGGAGCGAAGGGAGTGAGTGGACGCGAGGATAAGGCGGGGGAGGAGGAGGAGGAGGAGGAGGAGGAGGAGGAGGGGGAGGAGGAGGAGGAGGGGTCCTTCTCGACCCAGCAGCCGCCTCCGTGCTGGAGGTACTGGCGGATGACGATCTGCTTCGCCGCCTCCGGCAACTCCTATGGGGGGCGGGGCGGGAGAAGGGAAGAGAAGGAAGAGGAGGCTCCGGAGGAGGAGGAGGAGGAGGAGGAGGAGTAGGAGGAGGAGGAGGAGGAGGAGGAGGAGGGGGCGGAGGAGGAGGAGGAGGAGGAGGAGGAGGACGGGGAGGGAGGAGGAGGAGAAGAAGGAGGCGGCGGCGGACCGCGGCAAAGGCGGAGGAGGGGGAGGGCAGCAGGCGCGGCGGAGGAGGAGAGAGGGACGCAGGGGAGCCGCGTCGAAGTG